>WNWK01005220.1:95000-124676 GCA_009830355.1 Cherax destructor | reverse complement strand
CTCGAGTACAGTAGTGTCTCAGAGTACATAGTGTCCAGTAGTGACAGTAGTGTCCAGTAGAAAGTTTTAGATCAGAGTGTCCAGGGGACAGAGTCCCCTCAGAGAACAGTAGGCTCAGTAGTGACATAGTGTCTCAGTAGTGACAGTAGTGTCCAGAGAACAGTAGTGTCTCAGTAGTAACAGTAGTGTCTCA
This sequence comes from Cherax destructor, assembly GCA_009830355.1. NCBI lineage: Eukaryota > Metazoa > Arthropoda > Malacostraca > Decapoda > Parastacidae > Cherax > Cherax destructor. The sequence continues at coordinate 124,483 of WNWK01005220.1, read as the reverse complement.
GTAGTAACAGTAGTGTCTCAGTAGTGACAGTAGTGTCTCAGTAGTGACAGTAGTGTCTCAGTAGTAACAGTAGTGTCTCAGTAGTAACAGTAGTGTCTCAGTAGTAACAGTAGTGTCTCAGTAGTAACAGTAGTGTCTCAGTAGTAACAGTAGTGTCTCAGTAGTGACAGTAGTGTCTCAGTAGTAACAGTAGTAGTATCAGTAGTGTCTCAGTAGTAACAGTAGTGTCTCAGTAGTAACAGTAGTGTCTCAGTAGTAACAGTAGTGTCTCAGTAGTAACATTAGTGTCTCAGTAGTGACAGTAGTGTCTCAGTAGTGACAGTAGTGTCTCAGTAGTAACAGTAGTGTCTCAGTAGTAACAGTAGTGTCTCAGTAGTAACAGTAGTGTCTCAGTAGTGACAGTAGTGTCTCAGTAGTAACAGTAGTGTCTCAGTAGTGACAGTAGTGTCTCAGTAGTAACAGTAGTGTCTCAGTAGTAACAGTAGTATCTCAGTAGTGACGGTAGTGTCACAATAGTGTCTCAGTAGTGACGGTAGTGTCACAATAGTGTCACAGTAGTGACGGTAGTGTCACAATAGTGTCTCAGTAGTGACGGTAGTGTCACAATAGTGTTTCGGCGTCACACACAGGGACCCAGGGACCTTAACAAGGAATCATTTTAGACAGTACACGTCACACGTGTCAAAGAGTTCGGATACTCGAGAAAGTACGGAAGACAGCAACAAGACTAGTCCCAGAGCTGAGGGAACTGAGCTATGAGGAGAGACTAAAGGAGACATTATTGGGACCAAAAAACAATGCTTCCATTACCGTTAAAATATAGAAGGGTAAGAGCTTAAGCCATTGGGGTTACACAGCACTTTGGGGAATGAGAGGCGATCAGGTTTAATAAGAGGAAGGGAATAGTAACTGGAAGTCCTTGGGGAAAGACCCAACATCAATACTCGTCACACATACTACCCACGTCAACACTCATCACACATACTACCCACGTCAACACTCGTTACACATAGTTCCCACGTCAACACTCATCACACATACTACCCACGTAAACACTCGTCACACATACTACCCACGTCACACATATTACCCACGTCACACATACTACCCACGTCAACACTCGTCACACATACTTCCCACGTCAACACTCGTCACACATACTTCCCACGTCAACACTCGTCACACATACTACCCACGTCAAAACTCGTCACACATACTACCCACGTCAAAACTCGTCACACATACTACCCACGTCAACACTCGTTACACTGGCCACGTCAACACTCGTCACACATACTACCCACGTCAACACTCGTCACACATACTACCCACGTCAACACTCGTCACACATACTACCCACGTCAACACTCGTCACACATACTACCCACGTCAACACTCGTCACACATACTACCCACGTCAACACTCGTCACACATACTACCCACGTCAACACTCGTTACACTGCCCACGTCAAAACTCGTCACACATACTTCCCACGTCAACACTCGTCACACATACTACCCACGTCAACACTCGTTACACTGCCCACGTCAACACACGTTGCTTCCCCACAAGCAAAATACACTGCCTGGCCGCTAGCAGGCAACATCTTGCTTTAAGTACTGCCTGCACTCCTTCCTTCCTCTGTATTTCACTCTCATACGACACACGTACACGCAGGCACAACCAACTTGCTATACTCTGCTTGCTACACTGCCTGCTATACTCCTGCTTGCTACACTGCCTGCTATACTCTGCTTGCTACATTGCCTGTTATACTCCTGCTTGCTACACTGCCTGCTATAATCTGCTTGCTACACTGCCTGTTATACTTCTGCTTGCTACACTGCCTGCTATACTCTGCTTGCTACACTGCCTGCTATACTCTGCTTGCTACACTGCCTGCTCTAATCTTGCTTGCTACGCTACCTTCTATACTCCTGCTTGCTACACTGCCTCCTATAATTTTGCTTGCTACACTGCCTGCTATACTTCTGCTTGCTATACTGCCTGCTATACTCTTGCTTCCTATACTTTTTTTTTGCTTGCTATACCCCTGCTATACTCCTACATGCTGCACTCCTGCTTTCTATATTCCTGCTTTCTGTATTCTGCTTGGTCTGCTCCACTGCATGTCATAATCTTGTTTGATATACTATCCTATACTTATGCTTGTTATAATTTGTTATAATCCTTATTATATTCCTGATACTCCTTGTTATATTCCTATTATACTCTTATTCTTATACTATGCTTGTTTCACTCATCTGCTTGTTATTCTCCCATGGATGTGTGTGACTTGTTATGTTGCTTGAGTGCATCATCTGTGTGACTGTTGCTTGTAACTTTCAACATATGGGTCTTAACACTTACCGTAGGATTATGTTCAGGGTTATTTCAAGTTATTTCCACTCACCTTCATCTCTGGAAGCTTATCAAGTGCCTGCTGGATCATCAGCAGGCTGCTGGATCATCAGCAGGCTGCTGGATCATAGTGTTTATCTTATTTTCTTCATTATGAAGGCTAGAGTTAGGTCATCAGCTAAGACAAACAAAGGTTAGAGTTAAGTCATCAGCTAAGACAAACAAAGGTTAGAGTTAAGTCATCAGCTAAGACAAACAAAGGGTAGATTTAGGTCATCAACTAAGAGACAAACAAAGGTTTCGGTGAAAAGGTCATTCTATAAGAAGGGACTAAACACACTTCTTTGTGGTTGGTTGGCACCAACTAAGTGGCTTTACGAGTGCTCCATTAAGACCTATTGTAAGAGTGCAATCATGAAGATAAAAACTCTGTCCCTCTCTCTCCCTCTCTCTCCCTCCCTTTCTCTCCTTCTCTTAATCTCTCTCTCTCTCAATGGCAAGAACACCTGCATACTTAAACACCTGTCATTTTCTATCACCTCTCATTACAAGCATTCCAACAACTATTCACTAGACACACTTGGACACCTTCACTCAGCTATTAGAGCAAACGACAGTAGTTAAGAACTACGACTGAACCTCTCACCAGTAAGTTCCAAATGATTAGTCATTCATGTGAGGTAGTTTGAGCCTGGCTGTTAATGAGGCAGGTGTAAGGAGTCTCAGATGTGTTTCCTGGTAGTTTGATCTTTTGCTGCTCATTTCTGGAGTGTAATGAAAGCTTACGTTGAGGGTAATAATCCCATCCACCACTAGTATGTCTAGCTATGTGCAAATGACATGTAGGGAGGTACTCACGTGTAGTATTTATGTAAAGTCTTAAATGTTAAGTCTTAGTGTAGATGTACAGTGTACACGTAACCACTATCACCACCTCTACCACTGTCATCACTATTTTCATTACCAACACCACCACCACAACCATTTCCATTACCACAACCACAACCACTGTTGCCACCACCACCACCAAAACCACTATCACCACCACCACCACAAACCCCCTCCCCACCACCACCACAAATCCCCACCCCACCACCACCACAAATCCCCACCCCACCACCACTACAAACTCCCACCCCACCACCACCACAAACCCCCACCCCACCACCACCACAACCCCCCACCCCACCACCACCACAAACCCCCACCCCACCACCACCACAAACCCCCACGCCACCACTACCACAAACCCCACCCCACCACTACCACAAACCCCACCCCACCACCACCACAAACCCCACCCCACCACCACCACAAACCCCACGCCACCACTATCACAAACCCCACCCCACCACTACCACAAACCCTCACCCCACGACTACCACAAACCCCCACCCCACCACCACCACAAGCCCCCACCCCACCACCACCACAAACCCCCACCCCACCACCATCATCATCATTACCACCGCCACCACTACTACCATCATCACTACCACTGCCACTACCATCATCACTACCACTGCCACTACCAGCATCACTACCACCAACACCACTACCACCACCGCCATTACCACCATCGCCACTACCACCAACACCACCACTAAAAGCACCACTACTACTAGCACCACTTCCACCACTACAACCACCACTACAACCACAACTACCACCACTTCCACCACCACTACCACCACCACTTCCACTACCACCACCACTTCCACCACCACTTCCACCACCACTACCACCACCACTACCACTACCACCACCACTTCTTCCACCACCATTACCACCACTACCACCACCTCAGCAAACGAGAACATGAGAGGTGGATCAGTGAGAGGGAGCTCAGATCAGTGAGAGGGAGCTCAGATCAGTGAGAGGGAGCTCAGATCAGTGAGAGGGAGCTCAGATCAGTGAGAGGGAGCTCAGATCAGTGAGAGGGAGCTCAGATCAGTGAGAGGGAGCTCAGATCAGGGAGAGGGAGCTCAGATCAGTGAGAGGGAGCTCAGATCAGGGAGAGGGAGCTCAGATCAGTGAGAGGGAGCTCAGATCAGGAGAGGGAGCTCAGATCAGTGAGAGGGAGCTCAGATCAATGAGAGGAGCTCAGATCAGTGAGAGGGAGCTCAGATCAGTGAGAGGGAGCTCAGATCAGTGAGAGGGAGCTCAGATCAGTGAGAGGGAGCTCAGATCAGTGAGAGGGAGCTCAGATCAGCGAGTTTTAGCTCAGATCAGCGAGTTTTAGCTCAGATCAGCGAGAGGGAGCTCAGATCAGCGAGAGGGAGTTCAGATCAGCGAGAGGGAGCTCAGATCAGCGAGAGGGAGCTCAGATCAGTGAGAGGGAGCTCAGATCAGTGAGAGGGAGCTCAGATCAGTGAGAGGGAGCTCAGATCAGTGAGAGGGAGCTCAAAATTCGAACAGTTCCGTCCCTACACTCAGCACCTCTATCCGGGGAACACCCCTCCCCCACATCCATCACCCTTCCCCCTTCACAGCAACTTTCCCCACCTCTTCATCCGACACCCCCCTTCATTCGACATTCCCCTTCATCCGATACCCCTACATCCGACACCCATAAATCCGACACCCCTTCATCTGACACCCCTACATATGACACCCCTACATATGACACCCCTACATATGACACCCCTACATATGACACCCCTACATATGATACCCCTAAATGATACCCCTAAATGATACCCCTACATATGATACCCCTGCATATGATACCCATGCATATGATACCCCTACATATGATACCCCTACATATGATACCCCTACATGATACCCCTACATATGATACCCCTGCATATGACACCCCTACATGATACCCCTACATATGATACCCCTGCATATGATACCCCTACATATGACACCCCTGCATATGAAACCCTCTACATTCGACACCCCTTCATCTGACACCCCTACATTCGACACCCTTTCATCTGACACCCCTACATATGACACCCCTACATATGACACCCCTACATATGACACCCCTACATATGACATCCCTACATATGATACCCCTACATGATACCCCTTCATCTGACACCCGTACATGTGATACCCATCAGCACAGCACAATACACAGTACTCTCATACCTAAACCAATGTCTCCCTCCCCATTAAGCACCCAACTCTCCTCCCCATTAAGCACCCCACTCTCCTCTTCCACCATCACTCTCCCACAGCTACCACTACAGTACATTATGGTATTATTTCCTGTTTTTGTATCTGTCAGAAATACCCTTCCCTAATTTCGTACCGTGCCTTTGTTTTTTACCGTATTTTGCAGTACGTTAAAAATAAATACCGTAATTTCGTATCTTTTTCACGTATTTAAAAATAAGTATCTTGACAACTGAGTCGCGTAAGTAATTCTAACTCGTCTGGTTGTAGTAGACCTCTGAGCACTAGATACTACGAGTCGTCCTCTTCTTAAAGCACTATTAATTCTAACAGTGGTGGCAATGACTTGTTATTGACTACGAAACTTCCTAACAGGAACCATAAAGTTAGTTTATGCAAGCATCTCTCTCTCTCTCTCTCTCACTACCATGTAGGACACTTGTAGGTTTAGCGCTCCATTTTTTATTAATTTGTATTTTATTCAAAATCCTTACGTGATAGAGTAAAGTGGTTTAGATATTTACAATCAGCAGCCCAAGAATATGTAAGATCACAACCATGAATAAAAATAAAAATTAAAAACATTCCAAATGCAGTCTGTCTGTCTCTCTCTGTCTGTCTGTCTGTCTCTCTCACACATACTATATAATTTGACTCAACGATAGTCACCCTTCATTTAGTTCATAATTTCACCACAGACAGTAAATATTCATTTTCGTTAAGCTAAACATAGTTAATCTTTGTATTGTAATGAAGATTATAAAAATTGAAAATCATACAGGATATTTCTTCACATCCTGTCTGCCTGTGTGAAAAAAAAAAAACTTCAACCCATTATAGTGTAAATAATGTTAACCAGTGTGTGTGTCGGCGGATAATATATATATATATATATATATATATATATATATATATATATATATATATATTAAGGTATAAATTTGAGTTCATACACTGATATATACAGAAATTAGAAGAAGATTAACCACTTGACCTGTGACATTGATTACATAGTTCTATGATTAACACAATTGAAAAACACATTTTTTTTTTTTATTCTTTTTATTTAAAATCATATTTCAAAGTTAGAAAATTGAAGCATCGTGTTTTTTTTTATTAAAAAGAGTAAAATAAACCGCAACACCTAATTTTCTGAAGTGAAATATATAACTGTGAGACTTGTGAATGGTACAAGTTGGACCGAAACGTCGTCGTAAGCGTTTCTCTCCTCTGTGCGGATTATTTGTGTATTGATCCAGTCAATTGGTTATTTGTGTATTGATCCAGTCAATAACTGATCTGTGTGCTGTTTCTTAGACACGTAACTGAGTCAACGATATTAACTTTCCTTCCAAGTCTAAATTCATCTAATATGTAAAATATCGGTGGTTCGACCCCCGGCACGGATGAATGTTTTTTTGATCTTGCAGTAAGTAGGTTTCTTTGTGTTAGTTGACTGGTGTGGGTCGCATCCTGGGGGATGGTAGTTTACCTTAGATAGGGCTGGGTTCTGAAGTGAGCCGAGGTAGGATAGCAGCTCTTAGCCTGAAAAAATTATTTGTGTGCGTAAAAAAATTATTTAGTCTAACATATATACATTTTCAAGCAGACAAAGTGGGTTCAAGGTTCACTTGCGTGAGAGGAAGTGCCAGTGCCACCTCAGCAAGCTTCATGTCCTGCTGAGGATATCTCTGTCACTACTTATATGCTCATTTATATCTAGACGAGCGAAGTATTGAAATATTCTCGTACAGAGGTCTTATTATAGCAGGGTGTTTATAATTGTCTTTAATATAATGTAAGACTTTTATTTAATTCCTATCGGTCATCTCTTTTTCCATCCCAACGTTAACGAACAAAAGGGCACAATACCGTCAGGGGAACAATACATAAATAACACTGGTCTGCGTGATTTTTTTGGTCTCTATGGTATCTTTTTCGGTATATATATGGAAAATAGTGATTCATTGTGGTTTTTTTCCTCTCTATCACATCAGGTTGTCAAGTTATACGGAAACGTTACTTTTCTCTTTTCGTATAACATAAGTAAATGAGAAAGTGATATATTACCAATTAAAATGCTTACCTTATATTGAATTAAATGTTAAATCTAATCTAATAATCCTTTATTGAAGCGCTGCTACTTTGCTGCAAACTTGTTGAACAGGATAAACCATTTGCACCACACAAAGCTTGCAAGAGTTGCATCAGTAAGCTCCAAATGTGATCAGTTGGAGTACCAATGGTACAGCGGGAGCAGATGAACCACCATGATGACTGCTACTTTTGTATGACTGACTTAGCTGGATTCAACAAGATATACGCAAATAACCCATACATAGAAGAGAGGAGCTTTCGGCGACGTTTCGGTCCGATTTGGACCATTTACAAAGTCACATTGGTGGGTCAAGTCGGACCGAAACGTCGTCGTAAGCTCCTCTCTTCTATGTGCGGGTTATTTGTGTATTGTTCCAGTCACGGTATTGTGACTTTTTTTTTTTATCGCATAATATACCCAAATATTTCTTCAGCAATAAGGTCTGTTCTACACACTGAAGATATTCCTGTACCTGTGCCACCTGAGACATGGCAAATTTCATCAGAGTCTGATACCAGTGATTCTAAGGAGATGGAAGTAGACTATGAACCACCAACAAATGACGATCCCAAACCCTTCAACCAAGTTGAGCTCAATGACTTGGTGAGAGACCTTAACCTTCCAAAAGAAAGTGCAAAGTTACTTGGCTCTAGACTGAAGGAACACAGGCTTCTAGCTCCTGGAACAACATTAGCTTGGTACCGTCATTGTGAAGTAGAATTCACTCAGTTCTTTGACAAAGAGGAATTTTTAGTTTTCTGTTCAAATATTTCTGGCTTTATTGAACACATGGGGATGTCATACAAAGCAGATGAATGGAGACTCTTCATTGATTCTTCTAAAAGAAGTTTAAAAGCTGTACTTCTCCACAATGGCAACACAGCAGCATCAGTGCCAATTGGCTATAGTGTCCAAATGTCAGAAACTTACGCAAATATGAAGACACTAATATCTGCAATCAAGTACTAAAATCACAATTTTCTCATTTGTGGTGATTTAAAAGTTATTGCTCTCCAACTAGGTCTTCAAGGCGGATACACCAAGTATCCCTGTTTTCTGTGTCTTTGGGATTGTAGGGCAGACAACCAGTACTGTGAAAACTGTGCAACTAGTTGACCCCAAGAAAATTCTGCTGCCACCACTACCCATCAAATTAGGGTTTATGAACAATTTTGTGAAGGCCTTTAACAAGAATGGAACTGCTTTCAAATACCTGGAGTCTAAGTTTCCTCGTATAAGTGAAGGCAAGCTGAAGGCAGGAATCTTTGTTGGCCCTCAGATTCGGGAATTGATGAAGGACAAGCATTTTGATGAAGCATTAGCAGGTGTCGAGGTGAATGCCTGGTTTTCATTCAAGCAGATTGTCCACAACTTCCTGGGAAACAGGCGCTCCCCCGAATATGAAAAAATGATCCAAGACCTGATTTCAAGTTTCCAACAACTTGGGTCTAGAATGAGTGTGAAGATGCACTTTTTGCACTCACATCTTGACTATTTTCCCAACAATTGTGAGGACTACAGTGAGGCACAAGGAGAGCGGTTCCATCAGGATATTTGCACCATGGAAACTCGATACCAGGGCAAATGGAATGTCAGCATGATGGCGGATTACTGCTGGTCATTGAAACGTAATGGTCTCGATGCACAGCACAAGCGACAATTAAAGTGGTCCTCCTTCCTTTGATTCAATATTTAGGCTAACCATTAGTAGCATATTTTTTTAATAAAATAATTTGATTTGATTCATGTTGATTTGGAATTCATATGTTCTTAAAACCAACACAATGTGCTTTTCCATGATTACTTGCCTAATTTTAATAAAGTAACAATTTGTTAAAAATTCACATTTTTTATCATTAATTTGTATTTTATTCAAAATCCTTACGTGATAGAGCAAAATGGTTTAGATATTTACAATCAGCAGCCCAAGAATATATAAGATCGCAACCATGAATAAAAATAAAAATTAAAACCATTCCAAATGCAGATCAGTTTATATAATCAGTACATAAGAGAGCGAAGTTTATGACGACGTTTCGGTATAAATTGTCCAAATCGGACCGAAACATCGTCATACGAGTATATTTCATCTGGTTATACTTGATGTTACATTACATGTCCTGCCAAATCAAGTCAGAGAAATCGTATTAACCTTCGCGTTAATACGATTTCGTTAATGCACGTCCTGTCTTCTGTTACCAGGCACTCAGAAATTTCACCAATTTCTGAAATCCTGTGGCGAATTTCACTATATGGCCATAGCTGACGGAACGGCACGGTGTATTGTTAGTTTCTTACCTAAAAAGTACCGTACCGTATCTTATAGAAAATTCGTATCGTAATTTCGTACCGTAACATACCGAATTCCGTACCGTTCTGCCTGCCTTGTCAGCATAAATCACCCTGCACTCCTGCCCACTCATCATTGCATTGCTTCCACACACACCCTCATTCCCACACACACACCCTCATTCCCACACACACACCCTCACTCCCACACACACACCCTCATTCCCACACACACACCCTCACTCCCACACACCCCTCACTCCCACACACACCCCTCACTCCCACACACACCCTCACTCCCACACTCTGTTCCTAATGTTTTGGAAAACTCTTAAAAGTAATATAAATTTAATTAGGAATTATTTGGAATGCACGTAAAAGCAAGTCTGTAAAAAATGAGTGTGAAGCTCAGAAAAATAACTGAAACGAAAGGGAACAAAATTTGCAGAGAATTTTGACACTATACTCAAAAATCGTAACTGGTCCAGCGTTTCAAGAGTTTCTATATATTTAGCAATGAAGTTTTCATGGCAGAGATAAAGATAAGTAATGGAGGAGTGAAGGGAATAACCCTCTTGATCAGGGAACAATGCAGCTAAATAGTGATGATATTCCTTAATGGCGAGGTAAACAGACTACGTGGCAGGTCAAGGACTGGGCAGGTCAAGGTCCTTGACCTTGACCTGCCACGTAGTCTGTCTTTACCTCGCCATTAAGCAATATCTTCACTATTTAGCTGCATTGTTCCCTTATCAAGAGGGTAGACCCATCACACATATCTCCCAGAGTAGAGCAACCCAACACCAGCCTTCATGAGGGTGTCGTCAACACCATCACCCATATCTCCCAGAGTAGAGCAACCCAACACCAGCCTTCTTGAGGGTGTCGTCAACACCATCACCCATATCTCCCAGAGTAGAGCAACCCAACACCAGCCTTCTTGAGGGTGTCGTCAACACCACCACCCATATCTCCCAGAGTAGAGCAACCCAACACCAGCCTTCTTGAGGGTGTCGTCAACACCACCACCCATATCTCCCAGAGTAGAGCAACCCAACACCAGCCTTCGTGAGGGTGTCCTCAACAGATTCAATTTTAACAAAAAACATTTCAAGTGAGGACAAGTAAATACTGAATTTACTGAAATATCCTTGGAGAAAAATGAATTTAAGTCTGTACCTCGGGAAGACGAACGTAGTAGCCTTCTACATGTGTTTCAGACTCATAATGTTTAGAAAAGATGCAAGTTAGAGAGAGAGAGAGAGAGAGGAGAGAGAGAGAGAGAGAGAGAGAGAGAGAGAGAGACTCCCTCTGCAGGCAGAGACAAAGAATAAATTCTTATAGGATCCAGACTTCTTAAAGAACGAAAAGAAAAGCTAGTTAGAGAAATACAATACTGACATAAAACTGGATGCATCATTCAAAGCCAGAGAGAGATGTCTCGAGGCTGGAACACATTCGTACAGCATTATGATGTCAACGAGACAAAGTCAGTTGATCAAATGAAAATGCTGGCCCACAGATGGCTCCAACTTCATCCTGTTCCCTACTTGTATGTTTCATAAAAATAAAAATGCTTTCAAATGAGCTGATGTAGGTAACAGCTCTTAGCTTGTCAGTAAAGTTAGGAATTCTTAACTTGTAAATAACTTGTCAAAGCTACGAATCCTTAACCAAACCTTGTCAAACCCTGTGTAAAAAAGAAAAGAGAGAGAGAGAAAGAAAGCGAGCAGGCAAAACACCATCAGTAAAAATATAAGAAATATAAAACACATTTTCTCTTTTGCAAAACACAAGGCGAAAGTCAAATCATGTATTAGGACCTTGCTTAAAGGAGATGGAACACTGAGGGCAACAAAAAGGTGAGCAATATATGGTGCAGAAAAAAACCAGCTATGTTTACACACACAAACACACACACACACACACACACACACACTCAGGAATACATCAAAATATTGCAGTCTCTGAACTCCTCAGATTCATGACAGAGGTACGCATCCGGACGAAGTTAATTGCATGACCTAATTTCGTGTAAATACCGTTTTGCAAATAACAAGCGAAGGGCAACACAAAATAGTCAAGTGCAACACAGAAGAGCCAAGTACAACACAAACCAGTGCAACACCATTGCAATACAGACTACGTCAACACCATACAGTGAAACAGACGAGTGCAAGTTTCAGTAAAGACCATTGCCACAGAGACGAGTGCCACTCAGACCAGTATAAGACACGAGTGCCAAGCAGACAAGTGCCACAAAGACGAGTGACACTCAGACGAGTGCTACACAGACCAGTGCTCAACAGTCAATTACTGCACAGACCAGTACAACACAGACCAGTACAACACAGACCAGTGTTACACAGACCAGTGTTACACAGACCAGTGCTACACAGACCAGAACAACACAGACCAGTGCTACACAGACCAGTGCTACACAGACCAGTGCTACACAAACCGGTGCAACACAGACCAGTGCTACAGAGACCAGTACAACACAGACCAGTGTCACACAGACCAGTTCTACAGAGACCAGTGCTACACAGACCAATACACCACAGACCAGTGCTAGACAAACCAGTGCTAGAAAGACCAGCACAACACAGACCAGTACAACACAGACCAGAACAACACAGACCAGTACAACACAGACCAGTGCTACACAAACCAGTACAACACAAACAAGCACAACACAGACCAGTGTTACACAGACCATTGCTACACAGACCAGTGCTACACAGACCATTGCTACACAGACCAATAGTACACGGACCAGTACAACACAGACTAGTGCTACAAAGACCAGTGCTACACAGACCAGTGCTATACAGACCAGTGCTACACAGACTAGTACAACACAGACCAGTGCTACACAGACCAGTGCTTCAGAATAGTACAACACAGACCAGTGCTACACAGACCAGTGCTACACAGACCAGTGCTACACAGACCAGTGCTAGACAGACCAGTGCAAGGCAGACCAGTACAACACAGACCAGTGCTACTCAGACCATTGCTACACAGAGCAGTCCTACACAGGCCAGTGCTACACAGACTAGTACAACACAGACCAGTGCTACACAGACCAGTGCTACACAGACCTGTACAACACAGACCAGCGCTACACAGCCAAGTGCTACACAAACCAGTACAACACAGACCAGTGCTACACAGACCAGTACAACATAGACCAGTGCTACACAGACTAGTACAACACAGACCAGTGCTACACAGACCAGTTCTACACAGACCAATGCTACACAGACCAGAACTACACAGACAAGTGCTACACAGACCAGTAAAACACAGACCAGAACAACATAGACCAGTCCTACACAGACCAGTACAATACAACACAGACCAGTGCTACACAGACCAGTGCTACACAGACCAGGGCTACACAGACCAGTGCTACACAGACCAGTACAACACAGACCAGCAGAACAACAGACCAGTGCTACACAGACCAGTTCTACACAGACGAGTGCTACACAGACCATTACAACACAGACCAATGCTACACAGACTAAGGCTACACAGACCAGTGCTACACAGACCAGAACAACACAGACCAGTGCTACACAGACCAGTACAACACAGACCAGTGCTACACAGACCAGTTCTACACAGACCAGTTATACATAGACCAGTGCTACACAGATGAGGGCTACAAAGACTAATGCTACACAGACCAGGGTTACACAGACCAGTGCTACACAAACCAATACAACACAAACCAGTACAACACAGACCAGTACAACACAGACCAGTGCTACACAGACCAGTGCTACACAGACTAGTACAACACAGACCAGTGATACACAGACCAGTGCTACACAAACCAGTGCTACACAGACCAGTGCTACACAGACCAGTGCTAGACAGATCAGTACTACACAGACCAGTACAACACATACCAGTGCTACACAGACTAGTGCTACACAGACCAGTGCTACAGACCCGTACTACACAGACCAGTGCTACACAGACCAGTGCTACACAGACCAGCACAAGACAGACCAGTACAACACAGATGATCGCTACACAGACCAGCTCTACACAGAAAAGTGCTACACAGACCAGAACAACACAAACCAGTGCTACACAGACCAGTTCAACACGGACCAGTGCTACACAGACCAGTGCTACACAGACCAGTGCTACACAGACCTGGGCTACACAGAACAATGCTATACAGACCAGAACAACACAGACCATTGCTACACAGACCAGTTCAACACAGACCAGTGCTACACAGACCAGTTCAACACAGACCAGTGCTACACAGACCAGTGCTACACAGACCAGAACAACACAGACCAGTGCTACACAGACCAGTGCTACAAAGACCAGTACAACACAGACCAGTGCTACACAGACCAGAACAACACAGACCAGTGATACACCTACCTGCACAAGACAGACCAGTACAACACAGACGATCGCTACACAGACCAGCTCTACACAGACCAGTGCTACACAGACCAGTACAACACAGACCAGTGCTACACAAACCAGTACAACACGGACCAGTGCTACACAGACCATTGCTACACAGACCAGTGCTACACAGACCAGTGCTACACAGACTAGTACAACACAGACTAGTGCTCCACAGACCAGTGCTACACAGACCAGTGATAGACAGACCAATGCTACACAGACCAATGCTACACAGTCCAATACACCACAGATCAGTGCTAGACAGACCAGTGCTAGACAAACCAGTACAACATAGACCAGTACAACACAGACCAGTACAACACAGACCAGTACAACACAGACCAATGCTACACAAACCAGTACAACACAAACCAGTACAACACAAACCAGTACAACACAGACCAGTGCTACACAGACCATTGCTACACAGACCAGTGCTACACAGACCAGTGCTACACAGACCAGTGCTACACAAACCAGTGCTACACAGACCAGTGCTACACAGACCAGTACAACACAGACCAGTGCTACACAGAGCAGTGCTAGACAGACCAGTACAACACAGACCAGTGCTACACAGACCAGTGCTACACAGAGCAGTGCTACACAGACCATTGCTACACAGACTAGTACAACACAGACCAGTGCTACACAGACCAGTGCTACACAGACCAGTGCTACACAGACCAGTGCTGCACAGGCTAATACAACACAGACCAGTGCTACACAGACCAGTGCTACACAGACCAGTGCTACACAGACCAGTACAACACAGACCAGTGCTGCACAGACCAGTGCTACACAGACCAGTACAACACAGACCAGTGTTACACGGACCAGTACATCAGACCAGTGCTACACAGACTAGTACAACACAGACCAGTGCTACAGACTAGTACAACACAGACCAGTGCTACACAGACCAGTTCTACAAAGACCAGTGCTACACAGACCAGTACAACTCAGACCAGTGCTACACAGACCAGGGCTACACAGACCAGTGCTACACAGACCAGTACAACACAGACCAGCGCTACACAGACCAGTACTACACAGACCAGCGCTACACAGACCAGTGCTACACAGACCAGTGCTACACCTATCAGCACAAGACAGACCAGTACAACACAGACGATCGCTACACAGACCGGTGCTACACAGACCAGCTCTACACAGAACAGTGCTACACAGACCAGTACAACACAGACCAGTGCTACACAGACCAGTACAACACGGACCAGTGGTACACAGACCAGTGCTACACAGACCACTTCACAACAGACCAGTGCTAGACAGACCAGTGCTAGACAGACCAGTGCTAAACAGACCAGTACAACACAGACCAGTACAACACAGACCTGTTCAACACAGACCTGTTCAACACAGACCAGTGCTACACAAACCAGTACAACACAAACGAGTACAATACAGACCAGTGCTACTCAGACCATTGCTACACAGACCAGTGCTACACAGACCATTGCTACACAGACCATTGCTACACAAACCAATAGTACACGGACCAGTACAATACAGACCATTGTTACACAGACCAGTGCTACACAGACCATTGCTACACAGACCAGTGCTACACTTACTAGTTCAACACAGACCAGTGATACACAGACCAGTGCTACACAGACCAGTGCTACACAGACCAGTACAACGCAGACCAGTGCTACACAGACCAGTACTACACAGACCAGTACTACACAGACCAGTGCTACACAGACCAGTGCTACACAGACCAGTGCTAGATAGATCAATGCTAGACAAACCAGGACAACACAGACCAGCGCTACACAGACCAGTAAACATAGACCAGTGCTACACAGACCAATGTTACACAGACCAGTGCTACACAGACCAGGGCTACACAGACCAGTGCTGCACAGATCAATACAACACAGACCAGTGCTACACAGACCAGTACAACACAGACTATTGCTACACAGACCAGTACAACACAGACCAGTGCTACACAGACCAATGCTACAGACCAGTACAACACAGACCAGTGCTACACAGACCAGTACAACACAGACCAGTTCTACACAGACCAGTTCTACAAAGACCAGTGTTACACAGGCCAGTGTTACACAGACCAGTGTTACAGACCAGTGCTACACAGACCAGTACAACACAGACCAGTGCTACACATACCAGTACAACACAGACCAGTGCTACACAGACCAGTGCTACACAGACCAGTGTTACACAGACCAGTGCTACACAGACCAGTGCAACACAGACCAGTGTTACACAGACAAGTGTTACACAGTCCTGGAAGATCTCTTAGAAAAATGCAAAGTTTTTCCTTGGTAGTGAAGACTGCAAGAAAAATATCGTTTTGACTTGAACGTGTGAGAAGGCTGAGTGCCTGGCTGGAAGGCTGAGTGCCTGGCTGGAAGGCTGAGTGCCTGGTTGGACAGTACAGTTCCCGGCCATGTAGTTGTCAGGAAGGCTGAGTGCCTTGGCTGCAAATCTGGCTGTAAGGTTGTGTAGTTAGCTGTGAGACTGGTTGACACGATGTAAGGCTGGGTGTAAGGCTGGGTGTAAGCCTGGGTGTAAGGCGTTGTAACAAGCTGGGTGCCTGTTTGGTGGGCTAGGTGGTTATCTGTAAAGCCATTTGGCTGAAAGGCTGTGTGGCTGAGAGGCTGTCTGGCTGACTAACAACACTTAATGTCTCGAAGTCAAGGTTTCCAACTAATTTTTAATAAGCAAAAATTCATCATAGTGTCCAGGAATACTAAGGATATTTCTAGGGAGGCCCAGGATATCTCAAAATATACCAAGTATATCTCAAGGAATAATAAGGATATTTCTATTAAGTCCCAGGATATCTCTACGAATGCTAAGGATATTTCTAGGAAGGCCTAGGATATATCAAAATATACCCAGGATATCTAGGAATACTAAGGATATTTCTAGGAAGGCCCAGGATATCTCTAGAAATGCTAAGGGTATTTCTAGGAAGACCTAGGATATCTCAAAATATACCCAGGATATATCTAGGAATACTAAGGATATTTCTAGGAAGACCTAGGATATCTCAAAATATACCCAGGACATCTTTAGAAATGCTCAGGACAATATATGAATGCTCGGAACATCTCTAGGAATGCCAGTGTAAATACTATCAAACTTCAAGTATCTGGTCGCTACATCATACAAAGAAACATACCCAATGTGCTTTCAATACTGCTTAAAATATAATTTGGATATTTAAATCTGGCAGGGAAGGATGGTTGAGACTGGTGTAGCGAGCCTGAAGCCTGGTTGAGACTGGTGTAGCGAGCCTGAAGCCTGAGGTATGCTGAAGACTGTATCCCTTATGTCTGAAACCATAAGGGAAACTCAAAATATCAGTAATAGTAATGGTTTTTATTCATAAAATGTTTTAGTTGTTGTCTAATAAATATTACTGATGCACAAATGCAGGCGAGATATTTAGTGAAGAAGGACACGGTGAATGGTATTTGAGGTGACGGTGAGGTGCTCCCTACCCTCCGGTTCCAGACTCACGGGACACACTGGAGGTAAGCACTCTATATATTCATCGCTACTTGGACACGACGATAGAGGAAGCTGAACAACATATTCGAATTACATTTCCTCTTAGTTTCAATGACTGAGATACTGAACGTCACCTAGGTCATGCTGCACAGGTGCTTGGCAAATACTGGCCACCAATCCACGGGTGGGGATAGAACCCGCGATCAGAGAGTCACAAAACTCCAGACCGACGCTCTAGCCACTGGGCCAGCTGGCTACTACATGGTTTGTTTGCAATCGTGTCATTATGATTTCGTGAGTTATGACTGGGCCAATTACGACGCAGTGATGAATATTTTACTGTCTTGAGAGTAGTCATGAGAGGGCTGTCTCATGAGAAGCCTGCATGTCTTAATGCTATGCGAAGGCAATATGATCAAACAAATAAACTTAAAACAAGAATATCCCAACAGTTCTTGCAACACTTAAACAACAGCTGCCAAACTTTGCAAGCAGTACAACTTTGGCGACGAGTTAATTAAGTTCCAGTATTTCCTCTTTGTTTTTGGATCTGGGAAAAAAACAGAAGTCTGTGGTCTGGAACAATTCATGTACAATGTCCGATGTAACACAAGTGTTCTGGTAACACAAACAAATGTTTTGAAGATTCTTCTCTCTCTCTCTCTCTCTCTCTCTCTCTCTCTCTCTCTCTCTCTCTCTCTCTCTCGATAATTATCAATAAGTGTTCTAGATAACGAACATTTCTTTGTTTCTAAATTAAAAAAGACCATAAGTTCCCAACAGCCTACCGTGACCTGAAGTATTCTCTCACATATTTCAGCATAATGAGTCGTGAATCAAACATATGTAGCACTGTCATCTACATGAACCTTGACGAAAAACACTGTGTAGAGCAAACACTGTGTAGAGCAAACAATGTGTAGAGCAAACACTGTGTAGAGCAAACAATGTGTAGAGCAAACACTGTGTAGAGCAAACACTGTGTAGAGCAAACAATATGTAGAGCAAACAATGTGTAGAGCAAACACTGTGTAGAGCAAACAATGTGTAGAGCAAACAATGTGTAGAGCAAACACTGTGTAGAGCAAACACTGTGTAGAGCAAACACTGTGTAGAGCAAACACTGTGTAGAGCAAACACTGTGTAGAGCAAACAATGTGTAGAACAAACAATGTGTAGAGCAAACACTGTAGAGCAAACACTGTGTAGAGCAAACACTGTGTAGAGCAAACACTGTGTAGAGCAAACACTGTGTAGAGCAAACACTGTGTAGAGCAAACAATGTGTAGAGCAAACATTGTGTAGAGCAAACATTGTGTAGAGCAAACAATGTGTAGAGCAAACATTGTGTAGAGCAAACACTGTGTAGAGCAAACACTGTGTAGAGCAAACAATGTGTAGAGCAAACACTGTATAGAGCAAACCCTGTGTAGAGCAAACACTGTGTAGAGCAAACCCTGTGTAGAGCAAACATTGTTTGTAGAATAAACACTATGTCCTGAACAAACACTTAGTTCAGAACATTGTGTACAGAACACTGTGTACAGAACAAACACTGTGTACGGAACAAACATTGTGTACAGAACAAACACTGTGTATAGAACATTGTGTACAGAACAAACATTGTGTACGGAACATTGTGTACGGAACAAACATTGTGTACAGAACATTGTGTACGGAACAAACATTGTGTACAGAACAAACACTGTGTACAGAACAAACACTGTGTACAGAACATTGTGTACGGAACAAACATTGTGTACAGAACAAACACTGTGTACAGAACAAACACTGTGTACAGAACATTGTGTACGGAACAAACATTGTGTACAGAACAAACACTGTGTACGGAACAAACAATGTGTACGGAACAAACAATGTGTACAGAACACTGTGTACAAAACAAACTGTGTACAGGTCAAACATTGTGTACAGAACACTGTACGGAATAAACACTGTGTACGGAACAAACGTTGTGTACGGAACACTGTGTACAGAACATTGTGTACAGAACACTGTGTACAGAACAAGCATTGTGTACAGAACATTGTGTACATAACATTGTGTACAGAACATTGTGTACAGAACATTGTGTACAGAACACTGTGTACAGAACATTGTGTACAGAACACTGTGTACAGAACATTGTGTACAGAACATTGTGTACAGAACAATGTGTACAGAACATTGTGTACAGAACATTGTGTACAGAACAATGTGTACAGAACATTGTGTACAGAACACTGTGTACAGAACACTGTGTACAGAACATTGTGTACAGAACACTGTGTACAGAACATTGTGTACAGAACACTGTACAGAACATTGTGTACAGAACACTGTACAGAACATTGTGTACAGAACAATGTGTACAGAACATTGTGTACAGAACACTGTGTACAGAACATTGTGTACAGAACACTGTGTACAGAACATTGTGTACAGAACACTGTGTACAGAACACTGTGTACAGAACACTATGGACAGAACATTGTGTACAGAACAATGTGTACAGAACATTGTGTACAGAACAATGTGTACAGAACATTGTGTACAGAACACTGTGTACAGAACATTGTGTACAGAACAATGTGTACAGAACATTGTGTACAGAACAATGTGTACAGAACATTGTGTACAGAACAATGTGTACAGAACATTGTGTACAGAACACTGTGTACAGAACACTGTGTACAGAACACTGTGTACAGAACACTGTGTACAGAACATTGTGTACAGAACACTGTGTACAGAACACTGTGTACAGAACACTGTGTACAGAACATTGTGTACAGAACAATGTGTACATAACATTGTGTACAGAACAATGTGTACATAACATTGTGTACAGAACATTGTGTACAGGTTTGTTGTGTACATGTGTCTGCCGGACTGGCGGGCAAGTCTCGCAGAACAGACGTCACACAGACACGTGTTACTCATGTTCCCTCATGAAGCATGAATAACCTGAGGAACTGGAGCTTTTCTCCTCTTCCATGGATCAGGGGCTGTGTAAACCTCCAGGTTTACCGTAATTTATTTAAATATAAGGTATATGGATTAACAAAATGACCTTCATCAGACAATTAGTGACATCGTGTAATTTAGAGATAAATAACCACTGGATTCTATATTAAAGGAGCATATATGACAATGTGTATATATTCTGATTTTTTATTTTAATCTCTTCGTTAGTTATTACAGTATTTTTTATGTTAATGAACATGTGAATTGCAGCGGTAATAACCCTCGAGAACTCAGAGGTTACTTACCTATAATAACAGGTATTAAAAGTAGGCTTTACTCCACAACAGAATATGACAATAAATTTGCTCGTATTTTGCATTATGTGATGACTTCATGCTTCACTCTAGACGTGTTTACCTCTCGATCATACATAGTAATAGTAGTAGTTGTAGTATTAGTAATAGTAGTAGTTTTAGTAATAGTAGTAGTTGTAGTATTAGTAATAGTAGTAGTTGTAGTATTAGTAATAGTAGTAGTTGTAGTATTAGTAATAGTAGTAGTATTAGTAATAGTAGTAGTTGTAGTATTAGTAATAGTAGTAGTTGTAGTATTAGTAATAGTAGTAGTTGTAGTATTAGTAATAGTAGTAGTTGTAGTAATAGTAGTAGTTGTAGTATTAGTAATAGTAGTAGTTGTAGTAATAGTAGTAGTTGTAGTAATAGTAGTAGTAATAGCAGTAATAATTGTAGTAGTATTAATAGTAGTAGTAGTAAGAAGCTCCCTTCCCGAAGTATAAATACAGGTGCAACAAAATCCAAGGTTTAATATACATTAGTAATTCTCGAAGGAAAACTTGAGTGTGGTTGATCATTGCTCTTCCATTCATTCTTTAGTGTTCCTGTGTCAAGAACACTTCATTAGATCACTTTCAGATTCTCCTCAGTGGTATATTGTAACTAGAGGGAAATTCATGCAACTATTGGCATGTGCTGGGGCTCTCTAGTTATTTATATATAGACAATTCCTGATTTAGGCTTCCAGGTGATAACTAGAGAAAGCCTCTTCAAATCGGCTTGAAACTTTTAGCACTGGCATATCCTACTTACAAGAAGACTGGGATTGTATATAGAATATGTAAGTGCGATTCCGCCAGTTTTGTTGTAAATTTAATGATGCAGAGTTTTCCATAAAATATTTTAAATATTATATTTTCGCATGGCTTCATGGCTGGTGGGTGTCCCGTGTCCCATAGCTCGATCGCAAGCGCACTCATCTCACACACTGAGGTACGGGGTTAGAATGCCCTCCGGTACGGCTGGAAAGCATTAGGGACGTGTTTCCATAAGATACCTGCTGTCCCTGTTCACCCATCAGTTTAAAATGGGTACCTGGTGTGGGTCGCATCCTGGGACAAAACTGACCTAATCTGTGTCAGCATTGGCTTGTTCTGTCCTCTGTCCAGCTGTACGGGCAGGCCGATTTTCTCTTCCCCGACTCATGTAGGGGGAGAGTTTTTTTTCGGCCTGCACCGGCAATTTCCTATTGTAAATGTCAGGTGACCGGAAGCCAGTTTCCCCTGGGTAACCTTGCTTGCTTGTTTACACCTTCGTGCCCGCCAGTATTGTCGTGTCGAGACGACACGCGGTAGGTGGCCGAGCGGATGTAAACAGCCTACCCAGAGGCTGTTTCAAACTGCGCGGCACTATGGTGCTGCCCTCTATAGGCCTATCAAGGTCGGGCTGGTCAGCCATGCTTCTCTCTCACTTACACGGCCTACCTCACTGAAGCAGCATCTCCCCCCCTTGCTGGCTCCCGGTCCCCTCACGCTCTGTCCCCGTGTATTCCTACACCTTGCCATTAATAAACTGAGTCTAGTCATCGGCCGTATCTCTGCACCTACGCTACCATTCTACTGCCCAAAGCAAGCAGCCAAGAACATAGACTTAACACTAATCTGCCTGAAATGCTCAGCATAACAAGGGGCTTTCTATATACTAAATAACAAAAAGAAGGCACAATACCGTGACTGGAACAATACACAAATAACCCACACATAGAAGAGAGGAGCTTACAACGACGTTTCGGTCCGTCTTGGACCATTTACAAAGTCACACTGTGTGACTTTGTAAATGGTCCAAGTCGGACCGAAACGTCGTCGTAAGCTCCTCTCTTCTATGTGTGGGTTATTTGTGTATTTTCTATATAGTAGTATGTCATTGATGTCAGCTAGGCCTGTATACCTTGTACATGTGCTTGTAGTAAATAAAGATATTATTATTATTATTATTATTATAAATTTTATGTAAGTTTGAAACTGAAAACAAAATTAAATACTGTTTTTTCATAAGATTTTTTTTAAATACTTAATTTCTTGGCTTCACATATTCAGTGCAGGAGGGAAATATTGTCTCTGTTTGATTGCTAGAGAATGCCTCTTCTGATTGGCTTTAAACTTTGGTATGTTTTGATAGTTTTTTTTTTTTTTTGGGGGGGGAGGGGGTCTGTAAAGGTTCCCTCTTCTGAATGGCTTCGAATCTTAAATTTTGATAACTAACAGCATTAGAGACGTTTGCCACACTCTGTACTTTTCCTTTTGCGTGCACTTAGGTAGAAAGGTCTGGGGTTATGGAATACAGGGATACCTTTCTCGTATAGTAGAGCAACTGAAACACATATAGTTTATTACGTTTTATGAATTAAAGAATATTTCTTAGCGACACTTGACCAGAGATGAGCAGCGATATCCGAACATTACTGAAGTAATGAAGAAGGTGCAGAGCAACTGTTGGTTTGATAAAGCTCTACGCAGAGCGAAGCTTACTCTGCATCTGTCTTTAATAAAGCTCTACGCTTAGCGAAGCTTGCCCTGCACCTGTCTTTGACAAAAGTTTTAAACAGAGCAACTCTTGCTCTCTACCTTTCGGCGGTACTCTTGTTACCGGCAGTACCCTTCGTGTGTAGCATCGCTACTAGAATACCTAAAACCTGTTTCAACAACGTAGATTATTATTCAGAGTAGACACTTAGCCTGGGTTATTTAGCACCGTCCAACACTATAGATATTTTATTATTCTTCATTCCAGGTATAATTTGCTCGTGACAGTAATCTCTGAGGTCGTGAATAATTGTTAAAAGTGAAGTTGACATCAGTATTAATAGTCCATTTATGAAGGTAATGTGTGTTAGCAAGCGCCTGTGAACATTATGCACCCTAGGGGCGGGCGGCGGCAGGTCTATGGCAACGATACTAGCCGAGTATATACACTAAGCTGTATACGTCTCTTTGTATTACACTAGTATTTGCTTTAGAGATTAAAATATTCTCGAGTAGTGGTTTATAGGTAAAATCGAGCCTTAATGACCCTTGTGAAGTTTGGACTTGAAACCTAACGAATCCTGACAGGCAACGCTTGGTATATATACCGTGAGTAAATATGTTTATCTCTATGTATATACACAGGGCGCAGTAAACATTAATTGACCTGGTGACTAAGATTAAATTCCCTCCCATACTACTACACAGTTACCTGAGAAACTAACCATCAATGAAGAAAAATAGGAGAGAGCTCATAGTAGATATGTAATTACCACCCAAGAGGTAAGCCAGAAGAGTACCACCTAAGAGGGAAGCCAGAAGAGTACCACCCAAGAGGTAAGCCAGAAGAGTACCACCCAAGAGGTAAGCCAGAAGAGTACAATAATGATTATGGGGGATAACAGGGAAATAAAAATAAGAACTATTCCCGACTAAAACAGGACTCCCATTGGAAATGAGTGAGGTGAGTACTTGCAATCTAATTCTAAGCTACAAAGTCGTGACAGAATAAGAGGTGAAATTGCAGCCGAAGGACCAGGATACAGCGAAGGCGATGTGGCTAGATGAATATCTCACCATGGAGGCTGAGGAGCCAGAAATACTATGGAGGCCACTCAACAAATTAATGGAGTCAGGAGAACTGCCAGAAATTTGAAAAACTACCAGTGAATTACAGATCTCCCCTCCCAAAAAAAAAAAATCATGGGGCGACCTCACATCAGTATCACTGACATACATTCCATGTAAAATAATGAAAAAAAAAAAAACTATAGCGAATAAGTTAGTAAACAACTTCTAAATGATACTTATTTCATATACATTAGAACTAGTATGTTGTCAGATAGGAAAAAATCATGCACAACATAACTGAATTCTAGAACGACAGAAGATCAGACAGGAAAGATGAGCGGTCTTCATTTTCCTGAAATGTCAAAAGGCATTTGACACGGTCTCTCGCATGAGTATAATATATAAAGTAGGCTGCAGTGACTAAGAAGTACTCCGATGATAAAGGAAATATCTAAGAAACATTAAGAGAAGACGAAGTATGGAGAGAAGAAACCAGTGTACTACTGGGTTCAGGTCTTGGACCAATACTGTTTCTGTCACATGTAAAAATTCTTCAAGGAGAATACCACCAGAGAATATCAGAGGTTAAGTACTACCTGAGAGGAAGACCAGAAGAAGAGTACCACCCAAGAGGTAAGCCAGAAGAGTACCACCCAAGAGGTAAGCCAGAAGAGTACCACCCAAGAGGTAAGCTAGAAGAGTACCACCCAAGAGGTAAGCCAGAAGAGTACCACCTAAGAGGGAAGCCAGAAGAGTACCACCTAAGAGGGAAGCCAGAAGAGTACCACCTAAGAGGGAAGCCAGAAGAGTACCACCTAAGAGGGAAGCCAGAAGAGTACCACCTAAGAGGGAAGCCAGAAGAGTACCACCTAAGAGGGAAGCCAGAAGAGTACCACCTAAGAGGGAAGCCATAAGAGTACCACCTAAGAGGGAAGCCAGAAGAGTACCACCTAAGAGGGAAGCCAGAAGAGTACCACCTAAGAGGGAAGCCAGAAGAGTACCACCCAAGAGGTAAGCCAGAAGAGTACCACCTAAGAGGGAAGCCAGAAGAGTACCACCTAAGAGGGAAGCCAGAAGAGTACCACCCAAGAGGGAAGCCAGAAGAGTACTACCTAAGAGGAAGCCAGAAGAGTACCACCTAAGAGGGAAGCCAGAAGAGTACCACCCAAGAGGAAGCCAGAAGAGTACTACCTAAGAGGAAGCCAGAAGAGTACCACCTAAGAGGAAGCCAGAAGAGTACCACCCAAGAGGAAGCCAGAAGAGTACCACCTAAGAGGAAGCCAGAAGAGTACCACCCAAGAGGAAGCCAGAAGAGTACCACCCAAGAGGTAAGCCAGAAGAGTACCACCTAAGAGGAAGCCAGAAGAGTACCACCTAAGAGGAAGCCAGAAGAGTACCACCTAAGAGGGAAGCCAGAAGAGTACCACCCAAGAGGGAAGCCAGAAGAGTACCACCTAAGAGGGAAGCCAGAAAAGTACCACCCAAGAGGGAAGCCAGAAGAGTACCACCCAAGAGGGAAGCCAGAAGAGTACCACCCAAGAGGGAAGCCAGAAGAGTACCACCCAAGAGGGAAGCCAGAAGAGTACCACCCAAGAGGGAAGCCAGAAGAGTACCACCCAAGAGGGAAGCTAGAAGAGTACCACCCAAGAGGGAAGTCAGAAGAGTACCACCCAAGAGGGAAGCCAGAAAAGTACCACCTAAGAGGGAAGCCAGAAGAGTACCACCTAAGAGGGAAGCCAGAAGAGTACCACCTAAGAGAGAAGCCAGAAGAGTACCACCTAAGAGGGAAGCCAGAAGAGTATCACCTAAGAGGGAAGCCAGAAGAGTACCACCTAAGAGGGAAGCCAGAAGAGTACCACCTAAGAGGGAAGCCAGAAGAGTACCACCTAAGAGGGAAGCCAGAAGAGTACCACCTAAGAGGGAAGTCAGAAGAGTACCACCCAAGAGGGAAGCCAGAAGAGTACCACCCAAGAGGGAAGCCAGAAGAGTACCACCTAAGAGGGAAGCCAGAAGAGTATCACCTAAGAGGGAAGCCAGAAGAGTACCACCTAAGAGGGAAGCCAGAAGAGTACCACGTAAGAGGGAAGCCAGAAGAGTACCACCTAAGAGGGAAGCCAGAAGAGTACCACCTAAGAGGGAAGCCAGAAGAGTACCACCTAAGAGGTAAGCCAGAAGAGTACCACCCAAGAGGGAAGCCAGAAGAGTACCGCCTAAGAGGGAAGCCAGAAAAGTACCACCTAAGAGGGAAGCCAGAAGAGTACCACCCAAAAGGAAGCCAGAAGAGTACCACCTAAGAGGAAGCCAGAAGAGTACCCCTAAGAGGAAGCCAGAAGAGTACCACCTAAGAGGAAGCCAGAAGAGTACCACGTAAGAGGGAAGCCAGAAGAGTACCACCTAAGAGGAAGCCAGAAGAGTACCACCTAAGAGGAAGTCAGAAGAGTACCACCCAAGAGGAAGCCAGAAGAGTACCACCTAAGAGGAAGCCAGAAGAGTACCACCTAAGAGGAAGCCAGAAGAGTATCACCTAAGAGGAAGCCAGAAGAGTACCACCTAAGAGGGAAGCCAGAAGAGTACCACGTAAGAGGAAGCCAGAAGAGTACCACCTAAGAGGAAGCCAGAAGAGTACCACCTAAGAGGGAAGCCAGAAGAGTACCACCTAAGAGGTAAGCCAGAAGAGTACCACCCAAGAGGGAAGCCAGAAGAGTACCGCCTAAGAGGGAAGCCAGAAAAGTACCATCTAAGAGGGAAGCCAGAAGAGTACTACCTAAGAGGGAAGCCAGAAGAGTACCACCTAAGAGGGAAGCCAGAAGAGTACCACCTAAGAGGGAAGCCAGAAGAGTACCACCCAAGAGGGAAGCCAGAAGAGTACCGCCTAAGAGGGAAGCCAGAAAAGTACCACCTAAGAGGGAAGCCAGAAGAGTACTACCTAAGAGGGAAGCCAGAAGAGTACCACCTAAGAGGGAAGCCAGAAGAGTACCACCTAAGAGGGAAGTCAGAAGAGTACCACCCAAGAGGGAAGCCAGAAGAGTACCACCTAAGAGGGAAGCCAGAAGAGTACCACCTAAGAGGGAAGCCAGAAGAGTATCACCTAAGAGGGAAGCCAGAAGAGTACCACCTAAGAGGAAGCCAGAAGAGTACCACTTAAGAGGAAGCCAGAAGAGTACCACCTAAGAGGGAAGCCAGAAGAGTACCACCTAAGAGGAAGCCAGAAGAGTACCACCTAAGAGGTAAGCCAGAAGAGTACCACCCAAGAGGGAAGCCAGAAGAGTACCGCCTAAGAGGAAGCCAGAAAAGTACCACCTAAGAGGAAGCCAGAAGAGTACCACCCAAAGGAAGCCAGAAGAGTACCACCTAAGAGGAAGCCAGAAGAGTACCACCTAAGAGGAAGCCAGAAGAGTACCACCTAAGAGGGAAGCCAGAAGAGTACCACGTAAGAGGAAGCCAGAAGAGTACCACCTAAGAGGAAGCCAGAAGAGTACCACCTAAGAGGAAGTCAGAAGAGTACCACCCAAGAGGGAAGCCAGAAGAGTACCACCTAAGAGGGAAGCCAGAAGAGTATCACCTAAGAGGAAGCCAGAAGAGTACCACCTAAGAGGAAGCCAGAAGAGTACCACGTAAGAGGAAGCCAGAAGAGTACCACCTAAGAGGAAGCCAGAAGAGTACCACCTAAGAGGGAAGCCAGAAGAGTACCACCCAAAAGGGAAGCCAGAAGAGTACCACCTAAGAGGGAAGCCAGAAGAGTACCACCTAAGAGGGAAGCCAGAAGAGTACCACCTAAGAAGGAAGCCAGAAGAGTACCACCTAAGAGGGAAGCTGCTGACTGCAGAGGAAGGATAAAGTGGCTGGAAGTAGACACAAAAAAAGAATAACATTGGTATCGTACTGTAAGAATTTTAAATATTAGAATATCCATCAGCAATTCGAAGAGGCAGTAAATCGCATTACACTAGAGAGCCTAACACAAATATTAGAGTAGGTGGCGCCAGCATGAAACCCTCATCTCCTCAAGCATTATAAAACCATAGGTTCACTTCAGGTCTGAAAGATTGTTACATGTTTAGTGAATAGATGTAGCGTTTGAATATAATGTGAGGGAATATGATAACAACGTGTAAAATACTCAGACGCAAAGTTAATGTTGAAGCGAAGGAGTTGAACTGAAACACAGGAACATAAATGATTACCCCAGTATGAAGATAATAAAGCAATTGAAAGTACAAATAAAGGATGTTGTGAAGACTAGTAAAACACGTGGATTTAATAAAATATGCATGATAAACATTAAGGCCAGGAAGCAGGACAGCGCTCGCACGTACACACATACACACACGTACACACACACACACACGGTGGACAAAGACAGAATGTTCCAGAGATGGGACACAGCAGAAGTGTCCCTGTTCGCAGATGATGTGAAGTTAATGAGGAGAATTAAATCAGATGAGGATCAGGAAGGACTACAAAGAGACCTGGACAGTCTGGACACCTGGTCCAGCAACTGTCTTATCGCATTTAACCCCGCTAAATGCAAAGTCATGAAGATCGAGGAAGGGCAAAGCAGACCGCAGACAGAGTATAGGCTAGGTGGTCAAAGACTGCAAACCTCATTCAAGGAGAAAGATCTTGGGGTGAGTATAACACCGAGCACGTCTCCGGAAGCACAGATCAACCAGATAACTGGTGCAGCATATGGGCGCCTGGGAAGTCTCGCACATCAAGAAATTAGAGAAAGTGGAAAGGTTTGCAACAAGACTAGTCCCAGAGCTAAGGGGATTGTCCTACGAAG
>WNWK01005220.1:0-90000 GCA_009830355.1 Cherax destructor | reverse complement strand
CAAGTCCTTTCTAAAATTTTCTGCTATACGTTTAAAGATATATTTTTTTCATTTATGTTAATGTAAAAATCTACAATTTTGTACCAAGAGAAACTTTGAAAACTTACCTAACCTTATTATAACAAACGCAATTTAATTTAGCCTAACCCAACTAAATATATTTTAGATACGTTTACAATAATTTAATAATAAACGAACACAATGAAATAAATTTTTTTCGTTAGGTTCAGAATGATTTTGGCGAAATTATTGCATACACAAATTTTCGCTTGTCTTATATGGCAAGAAGAGCGTTGCTATTTAAGCCAAAATCGCAAGTTTTACCTAATCGGCACAACATATATATATATTGTCGTGCCGATTAGGTAAAACTGGTCAATTAGCAAGAACTCATCTAAAATTAAGTCCTTTCTAAAATTTTCTCTTATAC
The DNA here is from genome assembly GCA_009830355.1 of Cherax destructor. Lineage (NCBI taxonomy): Eukaryota > Metazoa > Arthropoda > Malacostraca > Decapoda > Parastacidae > Cherax > Cherax destructor. The sequence continues at coordinate 89,570 of WNWK01005220.1, read as the reverse complement.
GTTTAAAGATATATTTTTTTCATTTATGTTAATGTAAGAATTTATAATTTTGTACCAAGAGAAACTTTGAAAACCTACCTAACCTTATTACAACAAGCGCAATTTAATTTAGCCTAACCCAACTAAATATATTTTAGATACGTTAACATTAATTTAATAATAAACAAACACAATGAAATATATTTTTTTCGTTATATTCAGAATGATTTTGGCGAAATTATTGCATACACAAATTTTCACTTGTCTTATATGGCAAGGTGAGCGTTGCTATTTAAGCCAAAATTGCAAGTTTTACCTAATCGGCACGACATATATATATATATATATATATATATATATATATATATATATATATATATATATATATATATATATATATATATATATATATATATATATGTCGTGCCGATTAGGTAAAACTGGTCAATTAGCAAGAACTCATCTAAAATTAAGTTCTTTCTAAAATTTTATCTTATACGTTTAAAGATATATTTTTTTCATTTATGTTAATGTAAGAATTTATAATTTTGTACCAAGAGAAACTTTGAAAACCTACCTAACCTTATTACAACAAGCGCAATTTAATTTAGCCTAACCCAACTAAATATATTTTAGATACGTTAACATTAATTTAATAATAAACAAACACAATGAAATATATTTTTTTCGTTATGTTCAGAATGATTTTGGCGAAATTATTGCATACACAAATTTTCACTTGTCTTATATGGCAAGGTGAGCGTGGCTATTTAAGCCAAAATCGCAAGTTTTACCTAATCGGCACGACATATATATATATATATATTATATATATCTGCGCAAGACAACCACTATGAAAAAATAGAAGAATTCCAAGCGCTTTCGTGACTATTCACATTATCAAGGAACTATAAAAGAAAACATAACAAGAAGGCTTATAAAGGGGCAAGACTACACCTCACAGTCACATCACACTAACAAAGACCACACCTCACAGTAGCGTAACATCGCCCGACTCTGTAAAGAGGAACATAAGAACATAAGAAAGGAGGAACACTGCAGCAGGCCTGTTGGCCCATACTAGGCAGGTCCTTCACAATCCGCCCTACTAACAGAATATTTGCTCAACCCAATTTTCAATGTTATCCAAGAAATAAGCTTTGATAATTCTATTTACTCATGTGCAAGTCCCACTCAAATCCAACCCCTCTCACTCATGAATTTATCCAATCTAAATTTGAAACTACCCAAGGTCCTAGCTTCAATAACCCTACTAGGCAGACTGTTCCACTCATCAACTACCCTATTTCCAAACCAATACTTTCCTATATCCTTTCTAAATCTAAACTTATCTAACTTGAATCCATTATTGCCGGTTCTCTCTTGGAGAGATATCCTCAAGACCTTATTTATATCCCCTTTGTTAATACCCATTTTCCACTTGTTTGGGTAGAGTTTTTGAATCTGTTTGGGTAGAGTTTCTAGAAGGTCAAGAAAAACTGATTGTAGGTGTAATATACCGACCTCCAGGCTTGGATCACGATAGAGGGAGACGTCTTTGGGACGAAATTGTTAGGGCTTCTAGACACAATAACGTAGTGATAGTAGGGGATTTTAACTTTAGTCAAATTGACTGGACTTCATTGACCGGTAATCTGGAGTCCAGTGACTTTATGGAAGTAGTTCAGGACTGTTTTCTGAAGCAGTGTGTGACAGAGCCGACCAGAGGTAATAATTTGCTCGACCTAGTCTTGTCAAATAAAGAAACTCTTGTAAATAATCTGGAGATCACTGAAGAGCTTGGCGCAAGTGATCACAAATCCATTACTTTTAATATTACCTGGGAGTACGAGAATAGGGATAATACGGTAAAAGTTCCAGATTTTCGTTCTGCCGACTATATTGGACTTAGAGAACACCTGTCTAATCTCGACTGGGGTAATCTAGCTAACGATTACGATGGGATCTGCGTTTATGATTTTTTTCTTAATAATGTACAACGTGCACAGAGTATATTTATTCCCCAGAGAGAATTTAGGTCAAATAATAACGATCCCAAATGGATTAACAGGAGGCTAAAACATCTATTAGGGGAGAAAAGAGGAATTTATAGGCGCATCAAAAGAGGAGATGTTAACCTTATTGACCAATATGTTCAGTTGAAAAGAGAAGTAAAAAAAGGGATTAGAAAGGCTAAACGTGACTATGAGATTAAGGTTGCTAATGAATCAAAGACTAATCCAAAAGGGTTTTTTCAAGTGTATAGGACGAAGGTGAGGGAAAAGGTAGGACCTCTGAAAATTGGGAATGGACAGCTGACGGATAACGAACTGGAAATGTGTTCTCTATTTAATGAGTATTTTTTGTCAGTCTTTACACAAGAAGACGTAAATGAGATTCCAGAAATTAACAATTATTCAGTTCCTGAAGAATTCAAGTTAACTAATATTACTGTCACGAGGGACATGGTTATCAAACAGATAGATAAACTGAAGCAAAATAAGTCCCCGGGACCCGACGAGTTGTTTTCCAGGGTACTTAAATAATGCAAGATGGAACTTAGTCAGCCATTAACTAATGTGTTTAATACGTCCATCCTAACTGGTGTTGTGCCAGAGATGTGGAAGATAGCTAATGTAGTTCCTATATTCAAATCAGGGGATAAGTCAATTCCATCAAATTACCGTCCAATAAGCCTCACATCTATAGTAGGCAAATTATTAGAATCAATTATAGCTGATATTATTAGAAGTCACCTTGAAGAACATAATTTGATTAATGAATCTCAGCATGGGTTCACGAGAGGTCGTTCCTGCCTAACAAATTTACTGACGTTTTCCAATAAAACATTTGAGGCAGTAGACAGTGATAAAGAATATGATATAGTTTACTTGGATTTCAGTAAGGCCTTCGATAGAGTACCTCATGTTACGATCAGGGCTTCATTTATTAGCCTGTTTTGCCCCGTCGTAACAAGTTATTTAATTAAGCTTTGATTGTTTCATCGTTAGAGAAAATCATTATAGTTTTAAGGTAATTTTTTAGGAGATTGACCCAAGCAAGTAAAATTTGAGAAATTTAATATAAAAGAATTCATACAATTATTCAGTGTATGGTATAAAGTTATCTCTCTTGCAGTGTAATACATCATGATACACTTTATTCGAAAACAGTCGATATATGACTTTACTTGTCTCTGTACCATATTCATACTAAATGACACGAGCTTCATACAAACAATATTTCACATCAACGTTTCGCCATACAATAACTGAGACCAATGCCTCAATAAAGGCAGAGAAGTATAAAACATCAATTGAAACATCAAGTACATTTTCTTGAGACAATAATTCAGAATACTGACCAAAGCTCTGCTAATACAAGCTATCACCGTAAGTCGTGGATGAATAGACAATTTTCAACCCATACTAAGGACTTAACAAACCCTCTTAAAGGAGGAATAACTTCCCAAGGCTACTCCAAAGAGCGTATGACTACTCTTGTGAAAGTCAGTGAACATACTCCTGGTCAGGAGTGGATGTGTGAACCTACTGCCAATACCACGGTGTGGTAAGCTCAAGTTAGGTCGGTCACGTGACAGAGGGGGGAGGCCGGCTGGTACGTAAACAAGTAACCGGGAGTATGACTAGTGGTCTCCCACTACATGACCGGCACAGTAAAACTTTAACATTGTAAAACATAAAATTACAATGTAACATCCTACCTAAAACATAGCTAAATCAAATAATAGTATAAAGTAAGACATTTTCGTTTTAGCTAATAACGGAAATATCTCCAATATACTATTATGATAAAAATACACACAATATAAAATATTGGTCAAGGGTATACCCGTAACACCTTCCCCTCACGACCACAGGTCGCACCAAACACAATATCAGAAGCCAAAAACCTCCTACATAATGTAAAATTACTGGAATATGAACACAATAATGATAAAGTTTTTAGAAACTTCTTACTTGATGTCCAAATTTATCTCACATTACACAGGAGATACTCTCATTTAACATATAAACAAAGTACTACTGCGTCTCCATTTTTGATAACTATTTCTTCTCCGTACAAGGGCAGTGTAGTTAACAGTGCGGGGACTCCATACAACGCCAGGTTAATGTTGTGATGGTACAGGCATCGCCGATATAGCAGCCAGGCATAACTTGCTTTTGTACATGGAGAATAATAGAAGGCAGCAGTAAAGGTGATAATCTTATCCTAGCAGCTGGAGTGGCTTCAAGGTGTATAACTGAAGAGTGGTCATGACACTCCACCTTAGCTCAACACTCCGCATCATCAGTCTAGCTAACACGTAACCTCATAACTGTTGAAATACAAAAAACACATTAAACATGAGAATACGTATATAGATAAATAAATGGACTAATAAGAAGTTACTCTATGGAACTATCCATCAAGTACTTTAGTAACTTTACTTTTAAATTCTCAATTACAATCAAGGACGCAACAAAGCGTCAGCTTATAAGTTGAAGGTATAGACAAAAAAAACATGGTTTGTGTGTGTAGGAAGGGGGGGGGGGTGTCACTCGACCGCTCAGGTCGGATGGACATCAACTCGATTTCAACAAAGTAAAGTACAAACTTAAAGACCACACAAGAGCAGTCACCAACAGACAAGCTCTTGGACCTCGACCATGAGGAAACGTTTACTGACAGATCATACAACACTACGAGGGAGGTGCACTTGTAGCACCAGTACCTGTCCATATACCAAGTGGAAGAAAACTAACCAGAATCTGAGTGAAGACTGGACCTCCAGCAGCTCTACGAGAAGGAGCGGGATTCCTTCTGCAACTATCATGAACAGGTCAAACAATTACCTGCAAGGCGAGACAACGAAGGAACCGACCAGCATATTTCCACTCAGCTCACTTTTATAGAAATCAAACGATTGTTAAGTACATCTCTAGTAGCCCCCTGCAGAGATAGTGCAATTATGAGCACCTGGAGGAATAAGTGAGTCCTATATTAACCTACATTAGACAAAAGTACTGCCTTGACAGATATACTAGTCAAGGACGCATCATCTCCAACCTGGTCAAGTTTAGTGACCGGCATAGACAGTAAGCCTCAACATCATGGAAAATTTTGAACAATGGTAGAACGTTGAAACACTGACAACGGACCGCTATCCACCACATTTGGTTAAACTCACAGTTCAGAAACGGCAGAAGCTCCAAGCGTCAGACTCAGGATTACCTTTGCTGAGTCTTGCTAGCATCATAGACGAATAATGTCGCCCAGTCAACACCAGCATTTTCCACTCAAGAGCACTGAAGAAGTGAGAGGTTCCGGTAGTGGGAGGTCACCACACTGCTCCGAGACCGGAAAAGTCAAGAGGTTGTGACACCTCAGACATTACCTCATGAAGTTCTTTTCAATAATAATTTTCTAAATAGCAACCGTTTGCTAAACACTAAAAGTTGACACCAGCAGATACATGATGAACATATAAATAACATTCACAGTCAAAATGCTTTGTCAGTGAAGACTGAAGTCGGTGAGAGAGACAGCTTGACACAGTAGATACACCATGAACATATAATTAACACATGTTCAATCAAAACGCTAGCTCGATGAAGTTTACTGAAGTCAGAGAAACAGTCACGGTGATTTGAACAGTTGACTAACCATCAACTGCCGGAGCCTTTTATACAAACGGGCCACAAACTGTGGGCCAGACACTGTTGAACAGTGGCAACCAAGAACACGGCGCCAACACAGCGATGAACACAGACGAGGGTGATGAAATACTAACAGAAGATGAACCCAGGAGGGGGCAGCGTTGCCTTTCACACATACGCACCTCACCTTCATATCCTCAATATTCTGAAACCTTTTACTCACATGCAGCATATGGCCATTTTCTACTCAAGAGACTCACCATATACCAATCTGGCGGAAGTACCAGCAGACCTCTGCTCAGGGACTAGTTTGTCAGGCTAGTATGTCAGAAGGGCGCTGACTTATACTCATGACACTGCTCCACCAGTGTCATCCACACCAGACTTACTTGGCAGAACCGTCAATCAAATTCTGCTCCAATACTCACCAGTTTAGTGGAAAAATAAGCAGACGTCTGCTCAGGGACTAGTTTGTCAGACTAGTATGTCAGACGGATGCAGACTTCTGCTCAGGGACTAGCTTATTAAACAGGGGCTAGTGTCAAAAGTATACCAACTTTTGCTCAGGGACTAGCTTTTAATATAGAGGCTAGTGTGTCAGAAGTATATGCTGACTCCTGCTCAGGGACTAACTTGTACTATAGAGGCTAGTGTGTCAGATGTGTACCAAATTCTGCTCAGGGACTAGCTTGTAGCATAGAGGCTAGTGTGTCAGGAGGCGAAGGCAGGTTCCTGCTCAGGGACTAGTTTGTACTATAGAGGCTAGTGTGTCAGAAGTATACCAACTTCTGCTCAGGGACTAGCTGTAGCATAGAGGCTAGTATGTCAGGAAGCGAAGGCAGGTTCCTGCTCAGGGACTAGTTTGTACTATAGAGGCTAGTGTGTCAGAAGTATACCAACTTCTGCTCAGGGACTAGCTTGTAGCATAGAGGCTAGTATGTCAGGAAGCGAAGGCAGGTTCCTGCTCAGGGACTAGTTTGTACTATAGAGGCTAGTGTGTCAGAAGTATACCAACTTCTGCTCAGGGACTAGCTTGTAGCATAGAGACTAGTGTGTCAGGAAACATGCAGAAAACACTAATGCTGGGAGTGAAACCTATACTCAGGCATCACGAACAACAACGTCTTGAAGTAACTACGAAGAGCATCTGGCTCTTCCTGAAGTGTCGGTCGCGTCTCTACGTTCATGTCAGTCTGCTGGACATGAAGACCTCCAAAATGACTTCTTCCAGGCGACGAAGGAGTTCCAAGCGAGATACTCAGAAAATGCAGCAGCACGAGACAATGTGGCGAGAAAACCGTAGTTTTCAAAGCATGTCTAAGGTTCAGACGAGCCGCTTCTCTAAGCGTCCTCATAACTGAGTCACAACAGAAGTTGCTGAAGCAACGATTCAGACAATAACAGACAGGAAAACAATCGCTGGCTCACACATGAGGAAAGCAATACGAGAAAACACATGTCGCTTGCCATAAGTTCCTCTGACAAGTCCGACTCAACCAGTGACTTTTCTGGCTTAAACATCCTGTCAAGAGCACTTGTTAATGTCTCTTTGACAGTAGTTTGACATTCTTTACTACTTCCTTAGGCGAATTCCTTTGAAGAATTCTATATAGTATCACCCAAGACTAACATGTCACCCGTGACTAACATATCACCTGTGACTAACATCACCCTGACTTCTCTATAAAAGTAACTCTTACAGTTTTTTTTTACTCATCTCCGCTGAACACTCGTTCAGGAGGACCATAGGTCCTAATCTCATACCACACACTGTTTCCATAAAAGCTTGAACAAATATGAGTTTTGCTTCTCATATTAGCTTTTATGTCTGCAATACAGACAATAAGAACAACAGCTCTACAAAGATTTCTATATGCAGAAATCGCACAGAGGCACCAGCATTAACAGCTAGAACAGTAGCTGAACCAACAATGCCAACAGCAAGGCTGCAGAACCAATTAATGAAGTCCACATTAATCTGCAGTGAACATTAAGGAACTTGAGAGTAGGTTCTGTTCCAAAATGTCATCACTAACTTGTTTTCTTTCAACACACGGTACCAACTAGAATGATATACTTTGTCCCAGGACAGCAGTGACTCACAAAATGACTGAAAGATTCTTGGCCTTAATACTAAGGGCGAAAACAACAGCACCAACCATGCTAACTCCCGTCATGTGGATACTCAGGAAACTAGGTTACAGGTACTGCGAGGAATGTCCAACAACAGAGAGGGAGACAAATCAATCAACAGAGCTCCAACTGTAAAGGGAGACATCTACCAAGAACTCGCCAAATTCAATCCTTTCACTCTACCCAATAATGGTGTCGCCAATACCAAAAGCAAAAGGGAAAGAGACAGTTACTTATACCCTGTGGTTGCTTATCTTCAGGGTGAGAGGTAAGCGAGAGCCAAACATCAGTAGCCATCATTGTCGGGAGACAAACACAAGTTAGCAACTTCCCATTCTAGAAGCTTCTCTGTACAGACTGTCAAATATTAAGTTGAGACCTAGCTCCCCTATGTTTTAGAACGACTGCAGGAAAAGTACACTTGAGCCTCAGATGATCCTGACATTATAAAAATAAGTTTATAACAAGAATGATTATACTGCTTAAGAGAATTTAGATCATATCTCCTTTTACCTTGGATCAAACATCCCGGACAGGCCCCCATTTGTTACGATCAGGGCTTCATTTATTAGCCTGTTTTGCCCCGTCGTAACAAGTTATTTAATTAAGCTTTGATTGTTTCATCGTTAGAGAAAATCATTATAGTATTAAGGTAATTTTTTAGGAGATTGACCCAAGCAAGTAAAATTTGAGAAATTTAATATAAAAGAATTCATACAATTATTCAGTGTATGGTATAAAGTTATCTCTCTTGCAGTGTAATACATCATGATACACTTTATTCGAAAACAGTCGATATATGACTTTACTTGTCTCTGTACCATATTCATACTAAATGACACGAGCTTCATACAAACAATATTTCACATCAACGTTTCGCCATACAATAACTGAGACCAATGCCTCAATAAAGGCAGAGAAGTATAAAACATCAATTGAAACATCAAGTACATTTTCTTGAGACAATAATTCAGAATACTGACCAAAGCTCTGCTAATACAAGCTATCACCGTAAGTCGTGGATGAATAGACAATTTTCAACCCATACTAAGGACTTAACAAACCCTCTTAAAGGAGGAATAACTTCCCAAGGCTACTCCAAAGAGCGTATGACTACTCTTGTGAAAGTCAGTGAACATACTCCTGGTCAGGAGTGGATGTGTGAACCTACTGCCAATACCACGGTGTGGTAAGCTCAAGTTAGGTCGGTCACGTGACAGAGGGGGGAGGCCGGCTGGTACGTAAACAAGTAACCGGGAGTATGACTAGTGGTCTCCCACTACATGACCGGCACAGTAAAACTTTAACATTGTAAAACATAAAATTACAATGTAACATCCTACCTAAAACATAGCTAAATCAAATAATAGTATAAAGTAAGACATTTTCGTTTTAGCTAATAACGGAAATATCTCCAATATACTATTATGATAAAAATACACACAATATAAAATATTGGTCAAGGGTATAGCCGTAACACCTCACAAGAGACTCTTAAGAAAGGTGGCAGCTCATGGTATAGGAGGTAAAGTTCTAGCATGGATAGAGGCATGGCTTACCAATAGAAAGCAGAGAGTTTCCATTAATGGGGTCAAATCTGAATGGGGATTAGTCACTAATGGCGTTCCACAAGGATCAGTTTTAGGCCCATTGTTGTTCATAATTTACATAAATGACCTTGATGAAGGAATTGCAAGTGACATGAGTAAATTTGCTGATGATACAAAAATAGGCCGTATGATTCATTCTGAGGAGGATACCAGTGAACTCCAGGAGGATTTGGACAAATTAATGTCTTGGTCTGAAAAGTGGCAGATGAAGTTCAATGTGGACAAGTGTAAGGTACTAGTCCTTGGTAATGAAAATATCCCTCGAATTTATAAACTAGGTGAAGTAGAGCTTGATCATACAGAATGTGAAAAAGACTTGGGAGTCATGGTAAGCAGGAATCTAAAGCCAAGACAACAGTGCCTAAGTGTGCGCAATAAGGCTAACATATTACTAGGATTTATTTCAAGAAGTATAAGCAACAGAAGTCCAAAAGTTATTTTGCAGCTCTATACATCACTAGTGAGACCTCATTTGGATTATGCAGCTCAGTTTTGGTCTCCTTACTACAGGATGGATATAGATTCATTGGAGAACATACAAAGAAGAATGACTAAAATGATTTACAGTATACGAAATCTCCCGTATGAAGATAGACTTTGAGCATTGAATCTCCACTCTCTGGAGAGACGTAGAATGAGGGGAGATATCATCGAGGTGTACAAGTGGATGATGGGCATAAACAAAGGAGATATTAATAAAATACTGAGGATATCGAACCAAGTAAGAACCAGAAATAACGGATTTAAATTGGATAAATTTAGATTTAGAAAGGACATAGGCAAGTACTGGTTTTCGAACAGAGTTGTAGATGCGTGGAACAATCTTCCGAGTAGGGTGATAGAGGCTAGGACCTTGGGTGGCTTTAAAAAGAGATTGGACAAATATATGAGTGGGAGGGGCTGGGTTTGATTGGTGTCGTGAGTACGAGAGTAAATTCTTAGGTAGTGGTGGTTTTGATAAGGACCTGCCTTGTATGGGCCAGTAGGCCTTCTGCAGTGTTCCTCCATTCTTATGTTCTTATGTTCTTATAACTCGATCATGTCTCTCCTCATTCTACGTCTTACAAGTGAATGTAATTTAAGGGTCTTCAATCTTTCTTCATACGGAAGATTTCTAATGCTATGTATTAATTTAGTCATTCTACGCTGAATGTTTTCTAATGAATTTATGTCCATTCTGTAATATGGAGACCAGAACTGAGCTGCGTAATCTAGGTGAGGCCTTACTAATGATGTATAAAGCTGTAATATAACCTCTGGACTTCTGTTGCTTACACTAATTGATATAAATCCCAGTAATCTATTTGCCTTATTACGTACGCTTAGGCATTGCTGTCTTGGTTTAAGGTTGCTGCTTACCATCACCCCCAAGTCCTTCTCGCAATCTGTATGGCTAAGTTCTACGTTATTTAACTTATAAGTGCTTGGGTTATGGACACTCCCGAGCTTCAGTACCTTGCATTTATCTGCATTGAACTGCATCTGCCGCTTTTCTGACCACGAATTAAGTTTGTCTAAATCTTCCTGAAGTTCTATGACATCTATGTTTGAATCAATTATCCTACCTATCTTTGTGTCGTCGGCGAATTTGCTCATGTCACTAGTAATTCCCTCGTCAAGGTCATTGATATATATTATAAATAACAATGGGCCTAAGACTGATCCCTGTGGAACACCACTTGTTACAAGTCCCCTCTCGGATTTAACCCCATTTATGCACACACTCTGCTTCCTATTGGTGAGCCATGACTCGATCCATGACAGAACTTTTCCCCCAATGCCATGAGCTGCCACTTTCTTTGTCTCTGGTGCGGTACTCTATCAAAAGCCTTACTAAAGTCTAAATAAATAATATCGAATTCTTTATCGTGATCAACAGCCTCAAAAGCTTTACTGAAGAAGGTTAATAAATTAGATAGGCAGGAACGGCCCCTCGTGAATCCATGCTGAGTATCATTAATCAAATTATTGTTATCTAGATGGCTTCTAATAATATCAGCTATAATTGACTCTAGTAATTTGCCTACAATTGAGGTAAGGGTTATTGGGCGGTAATTTGACGGTAGTGACTTGTCCCCTGCTTTAAAAATAGGAATTTCATTAGCCATCTTCCACATATCAGACACTACACCTGTTTGAAGAGATAAATTAAAAATGTTAGATATTGGTTCACAGAGTTCCATTTTGCATTCCTTAAGAACCCTTGCAAAAAGCTCATCAGGACCTGGCAATTTATTTTGTTTCTGTCGGTCTAGTTGTTTCATAACCATTTCACTAGTGACTGTGATATTACATAATTTATCTTCTTCTGGGCCTCTGTAAAAATTTAATTCTGGGATATTATTAGTATCTTCCTGCGTGAAAACCGAGAGAAAATAATTATTAAAAATAGAGCACATATCATTCTCCTTGTCAGGAAGATGCCCAGAGTTATTTTTAAGGGGACCTATCTTATCCCTAACTTTTGTTCTATAAACCTGGAAAAAACTTTTTGGGTTAGTTTTTGAATCCCTAGCAACTTTAATTTCATAGTCCCGTTTAGCTTTTCTTATCCCCTTTTTAACGTCCCTCTTAATGTCAGTATACTGATTTATAAGATGTCCCTCACCTCTTTTTATGCGCCTATAAATTCCTTTCTTCTGCCCTAAAAGATATTTGAGACTATTATTCATCCATTTTGGGTCATTTCTACTTGATCTAATTCCTTTATACGGGATAAATGTTCTTTGGGCAGCCTGTATAGTGTTAAGAAAACTGTCATATTGATACCTCTCTTCGTTACCCCAGTCCACAGTTGATAAGCGAAAATCTGGAACCGTTACTGAATTATCCCTACTATCATACATCCATTCAATGCTAAATTTAATTGACTTATGGTCGCTTGAGCCGAGTTCCTCTGTAATTTCTAAATTATTAACAAGGGTTTCCTTGCTTGCCAGAACCAAGTCAAGTAGGTTATTTTCCCTTGTAGGTTCTGTCACAAACTGGTTCAAAAAGCAATCCTGAACTACTTCTAAAAAGTCGTTAGATTCTAAATTCCCTGTCAAGAAATTCCAATCAATCTGACTAAAGTTAAAGTCCCCTAGAATTACTACGTTATCGTGCCTTGTGGCCTTAACAATTTCCTCCCAAAGTAATCTCCCTTGTTCCCTATCTAAGTTTGGCGGACGGTAAATCACGCCTAAAATCAATTTTTCGCACCCCTCTGAAAATTCTATCCAGACAGACTCAGTATGTGTTATTTCAGACTTTATACCCGTTTTTATGCAACAATTTAAATGATCACGGACATAGAGTGCCACCCTACCCCCCTTCCCGATACTTCTGTCTACTTGGAACAATTTAAAACCCTGAATGTGACATTCGGCAGGCATGTCCCGATTTTTCATATTAAACCATGTCTCAGTTATTGCAAAAACATCAATATTACCAGTACTTGCAACTAATCTCAACTCGTCCATCTTATTCCTAGCACTACGACTATTGGTGTAATATACACTTAAAGACCCTTCTTTCTCTTTACCCTTCCTGCTCATTTCTGTTTTTCCACTATACCTATTACTGTCCTTGTCATTACTACATTGGGACTTCACTGTTTCCCCCCCATAACCCATACCACTAACTTTTTCTAGTTTAAAGCCCTAACAGCTACCTCCACTGCAGTTGCCAGTGCCCCCACCCCAGACCTAGATAAGTGAACCCCCATCCCTGGCATACATGTCATTTCTGCCATAGAAGAGGTCCCAGTTGTCAATGAATGTTACTGCATTTTCCTTACAGTATTTGTCCAGCCGGCAATTGACACCAATTGCCCTGGACAACTATTCACATCCAACTCCCCTCCTTGGCAAAACACCACATATAACAGGGTTCCCACCCTTCTTCCTAATTCTGTCTATTGCTGACCTATAGCTGCTAATCAGCTCCTCACTCCTACGTCTGCCAACATCGTTGCCTCCAGCACTGAGACAGATAATAGGATTGCTCCCATTTAATCTTATGATGTCGTCCAGACGGCTAACAATATCCTGCATCCCAGCCCCTGGATAACATACCCTCTGCCTCCTATTCCTATCCTTAAGACAAAATTCCCTATCCATAAACCTAATCTGACTATCCCCAACTAAAACAATGTTCTTACCTCGACTGGCGGTGTGCATGACGTTCTCGACGGTCTTTGTAGAGATGGTCATCGCTGGGATGTCTTCACATTCGTCTGATAACAAGGAAAAAGAGTTGCTGGTTTTCACAGCAGTCTCCTGTACCTTCTTCAACTTCAGCTTCGTCCCTTCAGAACCGACTAGCATCCATTCGTTGGTCTGATCATCGGCCACATTGTTCCGGGGATAATCCTTGCATATACCCTTCAATCGTTGAATTTCTCTTCTAGCTTCCGTTAATTCCGCCTAGACACGTCCTCACGATTGAAAATATTATTGGAACCAGAAAATATTATATATATATATATATATATATATATATATATATATATATATATATATATATATATATATATATATATATATATATATTAGGTAAAACTGGTCAATTAGCAAGAACTCATTTAAAATTAAGTCCTTTCTAAAATTTTCTCTTATACGTTTAAAGATATATTTTTTTCATTTATGATAATGTAAAAATTTATAATTTTGTACCAAGAGAAACTTTGAAAACCTACCTAACCTTATTATAACAAGCGCAATTTAATTTAGCCTAACCCAACTAAATATATTTTAGATACGTTAACATTAATTTAATAATAAACAAACACAATGAAATATATTTTTTTCGTTATGTTCAGAATGATTTGGGCGAAATTATTGCATACACAAATTTTCACTTGTCTTATATGGCAAGGTGAGCGTTGCTATTTAAGCCAAAATCGCAAGTTTTACCTAATCGGCACGATATATATATATATATATATATATATATATATATATATATATATATATATATATATATATATATATATATATATATATATGTGTGTGTGTGTGTGTGTGAGCATATCTTTGATTTCCTAGATTCACTAGTGAAAGTTCACTACATAAGAACGAAACGTTGTATTTACCTATAAATGTTCGCTTTCCTGAGTCTTTATTACTGTGGATGAGCTTCCATTTACGTGTTTGTGTGTGTTCCTCATCCTCTTGGTAATCAATACCAATTTCTGCCAGCCAAGTTGAGTGCCAGGAAATACGGGGACACGGGAACACACGGACATGGAAAGGAGGAAGCTAATGTACACGAAGATCGTGGTACGAGGATTCGGGAAAAAACAGAGAAATAAGGAAGCAGTGCACAAAAAACAGGAAAAAAGGAAAAATAAAACCAAGGATGATGGGTAAAAATGAATACGGGCAAAAATGGAAATAATGGAACAAGGGGATGAGGGAATACACGGACAAGAGAACACGGCCTCAAGGGAAAACTAAACAAGGAAATTCAGGAACAGGGAAATACAAGAACGAGGTAACACGGCTACATGGGAGCACCAGAACAAGGAAACTCGGGAACAAGGAAACACTAAAACGAGGGAACAGAGCTGCATGGGAACACTAGAACAAGAAAAGTCGGTCATACCCGTGACAGGCCTTGAGTGTTCTTCCCTCACAGCCGTGTTGACCTCCTGGTCACAACAACTTGAAAATTCACAATAAAAAATACAGAAATACGGGAATACAACTACATGAAAAACAAATACGGGAACGGAGGGACATAAGAATATGGAACACAAGAAGACAAACAAACAAAATACGAGAACGTGAGAATAAAACACTGAAATACTTTAACACGGACAAACAAGAACATGGAAAAACCAAAGCACAAAAACACGTTAACACCCGAAATTCGGTAACACGGTAATGTTAATACGGTAACACGATAACACTGCAATATGATAACACACTGATATTATAACACGGTAATGCGTCAATACGGCCATACATACGGAAATATGGAAACGGGGCAGTACGGTAATACGTTAATACGGGACCACATTAACGTGAAATGTAATTCTATTTTTTCCATCAGTGGACACGGGGGATCTGGACTGCCAAAGGTGATCTTGATGGCTGGCTTCCTATAATCACACTATTTGCATTTATTAATTAAAGTAGCCGAGTCATTTGTCTCTGTCAGTGTGTGTGTGTGTGTTTACTCACCTAGTTGTGGTTGCAGGGGTCGATTCATAGCTCCTGGCCCCGTTTCTTTACTGGTCGCCACTAGGTCCACTCTCCCTGCTCCATGAGCTTCATCATACCTCTTCTTAAAGCTATGTATGGTACCTGCCTCCACTACTTCACTTTCCAAACTATTCCACTTCCTGACAACTCTATGATTGAAGAAATATTTCCTAACATCCCTGTGAGTCTTTAACTTCCATTTGTGACCCCTTGTTGCTGTGTCCCATCTCTGGAACATCCTGTCTCTGTCCACCTTGTCGATTCCTCTCAGTATTTTATATGTCGTTATCATGTTCCCACTGACCCTCCTGTCCTCCAGTGTCGTCAGGTCAAGTTCCTGTAACCTCTCACCGTAGGACACGCCCCTTAGCTCCGGGACTAGTCTCGTTGCAAATCTTTTCACTTTCTCTAGTTTCCTGACGTACTTGGCCAGGTGTGTGTTCCAAACTAGAGATGCATACTCCAAAATGGGCCTCACGTACACGGTGTACAGGGTCCGGAACGACTAATTACAGAGATGCCGGAATGTTATTCTTAGGTTCGCTAGTCGCCCATAGGCTGCAGCATTTATTTGGTTGCCCGCAGCCTGTCCAGGTCCCTCTGTAGTCCTGCCTTGTCCTCCGACTAAATTCTCCTCATTAACTTCATATCGTTTGCAAACAGGGACACTTCTCAGTCTATTCATTCCGTCATTTCGTTGGATATAAATGATATAAAATACCGACACAATGGAAATATTAACACATTAGCAGTATAATGAGATCCTTCACTGATAATGTTTCGCCCACACAGTGGGATTTATCAAGTCACAAACAGATCATATCGTTCATATATACCAGAAACAGCACTGGTCCTAGGACTGACCCCTGTGGAACCCCGCTCGTCACAGGCGCCCACTCTGACACCTCATCATGTACCATGACTCGCTGATGCCTTCCCGTCAGGTATTCTCTGATTCATTGCAGTGCTTTCCTGTTATCCATTCCTGGTCCTCCACTTTTGCACTAATCTCTTGTGGTGGAACTGTGTCAAAAGCCTTCTTGCAGTCCAAGAAAACGCAATCTACCCACCTTTCTATCTCTTGTCTTACTGCTGTCACCTTGTCATATAACTCTAGAAGGTTCATGACTCAGGATTTTCCGTCTCTGAATCCGTGCTGGTTGTCGTTTATGAGCTCATTCCTTTCTAGGTGGTCCACCACTGTTCTTCTGATAATCATCTCCATGACTTTTCATACATGTCTGTGACACTGGTCTGTAGTTTAGTGCTGCATGTCTGTCTCCTTTTTTAAAAATTGGGACTACATTTGCTGTCTTCCATACCTCAGGTAGTCGCCCTTTTTCAATAGATGTCATCCGGAGAGATGTCATCCGGCCCCATCGCCTTGGGGATATCTAGTTCGATTAGCAGCCTCTTCACCTCCTCCTCGGTTGTATGTATCGTGTCCAGCACTTGTTGGTGTACCCCACCTCTCCGTTTTTCCAGATTCCTTTCTGCCTCCACTGTGAATACTTCTTTGAATCTCATGTTGAGCTCCTCACATACTTCAAGGTCGTTTTTTGTGGTCTTCCCTCCTTCCTTCCTCAGCCTGATTTCCTGGTCTTTGACTGTTGTTTGCTTCCTGTGCATATTCATTTCTTGCTCTTCGACTACTCTCCTTGTTCTCCTAGGTCCTTTGCCTTCTATACTTCTTCCATTCTACACACACACACACACACACACACACACACACACACACACACACACACACACACACACACACACACACAGGTGATCAGGCTAAGGAAGGAAGGAGGAGAGATCACAAGAAATGACCGCGAAGTATGTGAGGAACTCAGCATGAGATTCAAAGAAGTGTTCACAGAGGAGACAGAAGGGACTCCAGAAAGACGGAGAGGTGGGTTACACTACCAAGTGCTGGACACAATACATGCAACCGAGGAAGAAGTGAAGAGGCTGTTGAGTGAGCTAGATACCTCAAAGGCGATGGGGCCGGATCACATCTTTCCATGGGTCCTGAGAGAGGGAGCAGAGGCGCTATGTGTGCCACTAACAACAGTATTCAACACATCTATCGAAACAGTGAGATTACCTGAGGTATGGAAGACAGCAAATGTAGTCCCAATTTTTAAAAAAGGAGACAGACATGAAGCACTAAAGTACAGACCAGTGTCACTGACATGTATAGTATGCAAAGTCATGAATAAAATTATCAGGAGAAGAGTGGTGGAGCACCGAGAAAGGAATGAGCTTACCAACGACTGCCAACACGGTTTCAGGGACGGGAAATCCTTAGTCACAAACCTACTGGAGCTCTATGACAGGGTGACAGCAGTAAGACAAGAGAGAGAGGGGTGGGTAGATTGCATTTTCTTGGACTGTAAGAAGGCGTTTGACAGTTCCACACAAGAGATTAGTGCAAAAGCTGGAGGACCAGGCAGGGATAACAGGGAAGGCACTCCAATGGATCAGGGAATACCTGTCAGGAAGACAGCAGCGAGTCATGGTACGTGGCGAGGTATCAGAGTGGGCGCCTGTGACGAGTGGAGTTCCACAGGTGTCAGTCCTAGGACCGGTGCTGTTTCCGAAGTGTCCCTGTTTGCAGATGATGTGAAGTTGATGAGAAGAATTCAATCGGACGAGGACCAGGCAGAACTACAAAGGGATCTGGACGATTTGGACAGGCTGCAGGCCTGGCCCAGCAATTGGCTCCTGGAGTTCAACCCCACCAAGTGCAAAGTCATGAAGATTGGGGAAGGGCAAAGAAGACCGCAGACGGAGTACAGTCTAGGGGGGCCAGAGACTACAAACCTCAATCAAGGAAAAAGATCTTGGGGGTGAGTATAACACTAGGCACATCTCCTGAGGCGCACATCAACCAAATAACTGCTGCAGCATACTGGCGCCTAGCAAACTTAAGAGCAACATTCCGACATCTTAATAAGGAATCGTTCAGAATCCTGTACACTGTGTACGTTAGGCCCATATTGGAGTATGCAGCACCAGTTTGGAACCCACACCTAGCCAAGCACATAAAGAAACTAGTGAAAGTGCAAAGGTTTGCAACAGAACTAGTCCCGGAGCTAAGGGGCATGTCCTACGAGGAGAGATTAAGGGAAATCGACCTGATGACACTGGAGGATATTAGAGGTAGGGGGGACATGATAACGACATATAAAATTCTGAGAGGAATTGACAAGGTGGACAGAGACAGGATGTTCCAGAGATGGGACACAGCAACAAGGGGACACAGTTAGAAAATTTATTTATAATACAAAGAAAACAAGGACCCTATACTCACCCCTGAGGTACTTCATTAGCGAGTGTGGATATCATTGTAGTCAGTACTCATCCTCGAGGTACTCTACTAGCGACCGAGGATATCACTAAATAAGTTGAAGCAGAATAACATTCATTAGTCTGTAAATGAACTGGTTTAGAATAACAGCCCGAAGTCTGTCATTTTTGTGTCACTCTGTTAGTAATTGAAGGTCACTTCACTGGTGCCAGTACAATTCCTTGTTGCACTCCTATGCTGTCAGTGCACTACCACTGGTGTCAGTTCTGATCCTTGTGGTATTTTTTCCTATTAGATAATTTCAGTAGCTCTCTTACTTTGGGGGAACCCAAGGGACCACTTCTGGAAAACAAGTTTCTCTTCGCCGACGATGTTGAAGATTCAGTTCTGGGTTAGAGAGAGACGTGAGCAAACACTCGGACATGATTATTAAAAAACGTTTCGGTCCTGAGACCTTGATCTATTACTAAGGTTTAAACCAAAATTCATTGTTGGCTCACTGATATTTTTCTTATACGAAATCATTTAATTTCGGGGATAGCAACAGTGAAAGAGCTAAAGAATTTTTCTGAAATATTTCACATACATCTTTTATTGGATAATTTTGTTTTATGTTTAATATTTTGTCTTATGTCTTTTCCATTCAGTATATTCCTTAAAGATTTAACTTCATATTTTTTTTATACAGTATGTTTTTCTCCATAGCTTAGTATATTAGTTTCTTATCTTTTTTATGATTCTTTTAAAAAATTCCTAATTTATTGACCATATACCATAATGTCTAAATGTTGAAAACAGCATAAATTGAATCCAATTTTAATACAGTCTTTATAGGGTGAAGAACAGTTTCCTACCATCCTCATATTCCGGTGCATTAAACGCTAATTTATAATTGTCATAGTCTTGTATTACCTGCTTAAATTAAAGTTCGATATATCTTCTGCTGTCCAGATCGTAATTAATTAGGGATTTATAATATATTTCATGACTAAATTATTATATTTACATAAAGTGATATTCAATTCTTCCTCCGGCCTAGTAATCAATTATTCCTGAAACAGATGGTATACGTCCTTCCCTGAAACCACTTTCTACTTTATATATGTATATGCAAGACAAGCCACAGGGGGTGGGGGAATCTTTAGCTCAAGTACTTTCACACTTGTCAGTGGGTCATCAGGAGCTGTGCAATATTGCAAGAGCAGCAACAGGAGAAATAGGGTACGTTTTTCAGAGTATGGTAGCGTGGTGGCACCAGCCACTGACTGAGGGAGAGAAGCCCAGGGGAATGCCAACCACACACCCCAACCCATATGGGGTCGGGTGGAGTAGGCCCCACAGTTAATATAATAATAATTTTATTTACTACAAGTACATGTACAAGGTATACAGGCCTAGCTGACATCAATGCCACTTGTTATGCTGAGCATTTCAGGCAAATTAGGTCAGTTTTGTCCCAGGATGCGACCCACACCAGTCGACTAACACCCAGGTACCCATTTTAAACTGATGGGTGAACAGGGACAGGGACAGCAGTCATATGGAAACACGTCCCTAATGTTTTCCAGCCGTACCGGAGGAGAATCGAACCCCGGACCTCAGTGTGTGAGCTGAGTGCGCTAGCGATCGAGCTACGGGACACCCTGAGGTAAAATAACTAGGAGATAGTTAATAACCAGCCCTAAGCTTCTAATCGCTGGGAACAGGTCATGTGACGTAAGAAGTTACGTTACAACAGTGGATCATTTACATACAGAATGTAGCTAATGTGAACAACCTTCTAACTATTGAAATAGAGGGAATAAATCATTCATTTTGTCAACCTGTGTCGCAGAATATTCCAGAATATTCAGGAAATATTCCGTGTCAATTAATATGCCTGTGTGAATTCTCCTATTCAGGCTTTTCTTATAACAAGGCAATTCCTGATTTTTTAATACCATTACTATCATTATTATCCACTATCATCCGCTAATATCATTATTATCATTTTAATATTACTAACAACCTAATTCAATAAACCACTAAACTAGTTGCAATCTATGTGTACCTTGTACCACTGTACCTAGACGGGTTAGGACCTCAATAGGTCACTCTGCATTTCTTTTGGGCTATCCTAGGATGATCGTACATGTACACCCATACCTAAATGAACCCCCATGACTACTACCTTACTACTGATGTTATATCACTCAGGTTACAGTCTGTATTGCAACACACCACCTAGACCACCTGTAGTATTACGATACCTGTCTGCAGTAGTAGCTGAGTGGGTTATAACGACGGTCACGGCAGACCTAACATATTAAATTAAATATCGACGTTCGCGACGGACTTGACATGATGTTATATATTATATCAACGTTCACGACGGGCGTACCGTGATGTTCAGGTTGCAGACTCTGGTCGAACATAACCGAAACATCACGAGACCCCCTGGCATAAGGAGCAATCCTGCACTTTTGTGTAACATTGATGTTTAAGGCTGTTCACAATAGACTCCACTAAATAACTACCGAGTTTGTACAGCTCGTAATTTGAGTTATATACGGCATTCTTATCATGCTTCAGGAGGGAGGACTGAATTGTTTCTTTCCATGATGGAACTGTTGGGTACAATTATCTGGGCGGCAGCCCACCCCAGTGGATGAGTGTTATGCAGGGTTCTGCATTGCATGGAAATATGTAAGGAGAAGTGTGTCATAATTTTATAAACTATGTTGTAATTTATAACCACAGTTTTATATAATTTATATTATACATTTGTGGGTACTGTAAAGTAGTTTAAACTGTGGAATGTAGGAAATCCTGTCGGGATTTATTTTCCAAGGCTAGGATAGCGTCGGTGTGAGCGTGGGTGACTTGGAGCGAGGGAAAGTCACTTGGGAAGCGGCATGAGTGAAAGATGCTGGCCAGACGCCGTGTATATGAGCTAAGTTTTGTACTACTTTTGTTTAGCCAACTCACGCCATAGGCTACTTTAGTGCTTACCAGTAAGCTGACTGGGGCTTTGATGTGGTCAGGGCTCTGTTAACTGTGTGAGGGCTGGTGATTTTGGATGAAATGGAGTCGGCCGGAGAGTAGAGTGGGGGTATGGCCCGGTGTCCACTGTGCACTATCCCATACGTACATGTGTGCGTTAGTTTTGCTAAGACTCTCCCGTCGGCCGGCTCCCTTATTTGCGTGTTTATACTAAGAGAAATGCGGTTTTTTTTTATCTAGTGTGTGCATATAGTGTTAATACTAATAAATGTATATTTTTCTAGCGAGGAATTTTGCCTAAACCCTCTAATAACCAACCCATTGATGTGATAAATGCTGGTTTAGCGCTTTCTGTTTTGACTGGGATAGCCCTGGGTGGCCTATTTCTACATGAGATTTGTGTAACTTTTACCCTTGCCCTTAGACAAGGCCTTAGGCCCCAGGAGCTCCCACTTTCTGCGTAACAGTGATTGCAAGAGCTGACATGGTTAATGATCGCATTCAACACCTGGCCTACCTGGAGTCTACCTGGAGGGTATTCCGGGGATCAACGCCCCCACGGCCCGGTACACGACCAGGCCTCCCGGTGGATCAGGGCCGGATAAACCAAGCTGTTACTGCTGGCCGCACATAGTCCAACGTACAAACCACAGCCCGGCTGATCCGGCACCTACTTTAAGTATCTGTCCAGCTCCCTCTTGAAGGCAGCCAAGAGTCTATTGGTAATTTCCCTTATGCTTGGTGGGAGGCTGTTGAACAGTATTGGGCCCCAGACACTTATGGTGTTTTTTCTTAGTGTACCAATGGCGCCCCTACTTTTCATTGGGGGTATTTTGCACCGCCTGTCCAGTCTTTTACTTTCGTAGGGAGTGATTTATGTGTGCAGATTCGGGACCATCCCTTCTAGGATTTTCCAGTGTAGATTATGATATATCTCTCTCGCCTGCGTTGCAGCGAGTACAGGTCAAGTGCTTCCAAGCGTTTATAGTAGTTGAGGTGTTTGATGGAACTTATATGTGCAGTAAAGGTTCTCTGTACACTCTCCAGATCTGCAATTTCACCTGCTTTGAACGGTGATGTTAATGTACAGCAGTATTCCAGCCTAGAGAGAAGTGATTCGAAAAGAATCATCATTGGCTTGGCATCTCTTGTTTTGAACGTTCTCATTATCCATCCTATCATTTTCTTTGCAGTTGTGATCGTGGCACTGTTGTGATCCTTGAAAGTGAGATCCTCAGACGTTACCACTCCCAGGTCCCTCACATTATTTTTCCGCTCTATTGTATGATCAAAGTTTGTAGTACACTGTTCTAGTTATTATTTCCTCCAATTTTCCATAACGGAGTAGTTGGAATTTGTCTTCATTGAACATCATATTGTTTTCCGTTGCCCATTGGAAAACTTGGTTTATATCTTCTTGGAGGTTAACCGTGTCCTCAATAGATGACAGCCTCATGCAGATCCTAGTATCGTCTGCAAAGGATGACACGGTGCTGTGGATTACATCTCTGTCTATGTCTGATATGAGGATTAGGAACAGGATGGGGGCGAGTACTGTGCCTTGTGGAACAGCTCTTCACTATGGCAGATTCCGATTTAACTCTGTTGACCACTACTCTTTGTGTTCGATTGAGAACCACAGACTCATCCATGTCCCTGACAATCACAGACTCATCCATGTCCCTGACAACCACAGACTCATCCATGTCCCTGACAATCACAGACTCATCCATGTCCTTGACAACCACAGACTCATCCATGTCCCTGACAACCACAGACTCATCCTCTCTACCACAAAGTCACCAGCACTTCTGTAGTCAGAGTATAAATGTACAATAAAATCAAAGCGTCCTTCTCTCTTTTATTTTTCACCTTTAACTGTGTGTAGCCGAAGCTTGCACAAGCGTACGTTGTTTTGTGTCCACTGTTACCATCAGTGACAGGGACTATATTGTTACTAGAGTAATGTTAGCCATACAAACAACCAGCACATATGAGGAGAGAAAAGCTTATGACGATGTTTCGGTCCGACTTGGGCCATTCATAGGTCACACTTGTGAATGGTTTCGAAAAGTCGTCATAAGGTTTTCTCTCCCTGTGATGGTTATTTGTGTAGCTCCTGGTTCAACATCATTACTTGAAAACTGGTCCCCAAATTTTTTCAGGCTGCCGCCCCTTTGGCTCCCAGGCCACATCCCTAACGCCCTCCAACACACACACACACACACACACACACACACACACACACACACACACACACACACACACACACACACACACACACACACACACACACACACACACATACTAATACACCTCTTTTGGTATTAGGTTTACTGCAAATTCAGAACAACAACTGGGGGTCATGCAGGGTTTTTATCACAGGCAGGGTGTATCAGGAGGGTAGTGGGTCCAGGGGGTACCAAGTCGGTAAGGTCAAAGGCGGGAGGGGGGTTTCCAGGGGTAGTGACATTCAGGGAGGTGGCACACAGGGAGTGTGGTCACAGGCGGGAATCACAGGCTGGGTAGTGGGGTCATAGGCGGAAAAAATCCCGGCGGGAGGGGCACAGTGCGGGTAGGGGTCCGGGGGGGGTAGTGAGGGGAAGAGGCCCAGGGGGGAAAAGGCCCCCAATGGGTTTGTGGTCACAGTGCAGGGTAGGGCCCGTGGGGTTTGTGGTCAAGTACAGGGGTCCACAGTGCGGTAGTTAAGTTCGGGAGTTCACATTCAAGGAGTGGTCAAGGCAGGGAGGGTAAAAGGGTGCGGGGAGTTCCAGTGCAGGGTAAGGGTCAACCAGGGTGTGGTCCATGGGTAGTGGTCACGGGCAGGAAGGGCCACAGGCTGGGAGGGCCACAGGGCAGTGGTCACATTTCAGGGTAGTGGTCACAGGAGGGGGGGTTCGGGGGGGAGGGTCACAGGCAGGGGGGTCCATGGGGAGGGGTAAAATTTGGGGTTTTCCCACGGCAGGGGGGGCACGGGAAAAGGGGAACAGGCGGATGGTACCCAGAAAAGGGAAACATGGGAGAAATATCGGGAGTTCACAGGAGGGGGGGTCACGGCGGGAGGGACTTTTCAAAGTGGAACAGTAAGGTAGGGCCCCGGCAAAGGGGGAAAGGCAGGGTAAAAACCAGGGGGGGTAAGGGGGCAGGGATTCAGGCGGGAGGGGCCCCGGGGCTAGGGTGGTCACAGTGGGGGTAGTCCACAGTGCGGGGGAGGGTAAGGCAGGGAGTGTTCACGGGGGAAGGCACGGGTAGGGGTCAGGGGGAAAAGTGTGGCCCAAGGGGGGGGGCACGGCGAACAGGAAAGGGGGGGGCCCGGGGGGAGGGTCAAGGCGGGGAGGGGGTCCAGTGCAGGGTAGGGTCCGGGAGGGGGGGGTCACGGGGCAGAAAGGGACCACAGTGGGGGGGAAAAAGTTCCAGTGGGAGTGGGTCACAGGCAGGAGTGTCACAGTGCAGGGAGGTGTCCGGAAGGATCAGGGAAGCAATGCGGAGTAGTGGTCAAGTGCAAGTAGGGAACAGTGCAGTAGTGGTCACCAGCAGAGTTTGGCCAAGGCGGGGGGTAGTCACAGGAGTGGTCCAAGTGCAGGGTAGTGGTCACAGGCAGGGGTCCACAGTGCAGTTTAGTGGCCAGTCAGGGTGTGGTCACATCAGGGATTTAACAGGCAGGGTAGGGGTTCACGGGTCAGGGTAGTGGTCACAGTGCAGGGTAGTGGTCACAGTGCAGGGTAGTGGTCACAGTGCAGGGTGGTGGTCACAGTGCAGGGTGGTGGTCACAGTGCATGGTGGTGGTCACAGTGCAGGGTGGTGGTCACAGTGCAGGGTGGTGGTCACAGTGCAGGGTAGTGGTCACAGTGCAGGGTAGTGGTCACAGTGCAGGGTAGTGGTCACAGTGCAGGGTGGTGGTCACAGTGCAGGGTAGTGGTCACAGTGCAGGGTAGTGGTCACAGTGCAGGGTAGTGGTCACAGTGCAGGGTAGTGGTCACAGTGCAGGGTGGTGGTCACATTGCAGGGTAGTGGTCACAGTGCAGGGTAGTGGTCACAGTGCAGGGTAGTGGTCACAGAGCAGGGTAGGTGGTCACGTGCAGGGTAGTGGCCACAGTGCAGGGTAGTGGTCACAGTGCAGGGTAGTGGTCACAGTGCATGGTAGTGGTCACAGTGCAGGGTAGTGGTCAAGTGCAGGGTAGTGTGGTCACAGTGCAGGGTAGTGGTCACAGTGCAGGGTAGTGGTCACAGTGCAGGGTAGTGGTCACAGTGCAGGGTAGTGGTCACAGTGCAGGGTAGTGGTCACAGTGCAGGGTGGTGGTCACAGTGCAGGGTGGTGGTCACAGTGCAGGGTAGTTGTCACAGTGCAGGGTAGTGGTCACAGTGCAGGATGGTGGTCACAGTGCAGGGTGGTGGTCAAAGTGCAGGGTAGTGGTCACAGTGCAGGGTAGTGGTCACAGTGCAGGGTGGTGGTCACAGTGCAGGGTAGTGGTCACAGTGCAGGGTGGTGGTCACAGTGCAGGGTAGTGGTCACAGTGAAGGGTAGTGGTCACAGTACAGGGTAGTGGTCACAGTGCAGGGTGGTGGTCACAATGCAGGGTGGTGGTCACAATGCAGGGTAGTGGTCACAGTGCAGGGTAGTGGTCACAGTGCAGGGTAGTGGTCACAGTGCAGGGTGGTGGTCACAGTGCAGGGTGGTGGTCACAGTGCATGGTGGTGGTCACAGTGCAGGGTGGTGGTCACAGTGCAGGGTGGTGGTCACAGTGCAGGGTAGTGGTCACAGTGCAGGGTAGTGGTCACAGTGCAGGGTGGTGGTCACAGTGCAGGGTAGTGGTCACAGTGCAGGGTAGTGGTCACAGTGCAGGGTAGTGGTCACAGTGCAGGGTAGTGGTCACAGTGCAGGGTGGTGGTCACATTGCAGGGTAGTGGTCACAGTGCAGGGTAGTGGTCACAGTGCAGGGTAGTGGTCACAGAGCAGGGTAGTGGTCACAGTGCAGGGTAGTGGCCACAGTGCAGGGTAGTGGTCACAGTGCAGGGTAGTGGTCACAGTGCATGGTAGTGGTCACAGTGCAGGGTAGTGGTCACAGTGCAGGGTAGTGTGGTCACAGTGCAGGGTAGTGGTCACAGGGCAGGGTAGTGGTCACAGTGCAGGGTAGTGGTCACAGTGCAGGGTAGTGGTCACAGTGCAGGGTAGTGGTCACAGTGCAGGGTGGTGGTCACAGTGCAGGGTGGTGGTCACAGTGCAGGGTAGTTGTCACAGTGCAGGGTAGTGGTCACAGTGCAGGATGGTGGTCACAGTGCAGGGTGGTGGTCAAAGTGCAGGGTAGTGGTCACAGTGCAGGGTATTGGTCACAGTGCAGGGTGGTGGTCACAGTGCAGGGTAGTGGTCACAGTGCAGGGTAGTGGTTTGAATTGCTTGTTTTGTAAACAAAAAAATCTTGATATGATTTTTTTGAACTTTGGCCTCAGCTGGGTTCTTCTGGAGCGAAATCATTTCTTCCTCGACCATTCGTGTTTCCTCATTGTTGATATCTAGGAATGGACTGATCACACAGTCTGGTATTTTAAGCACAAAAAAAAATAGAACTGTCAGCCACGTGTGTATGCAGGTCATTCAGGGGTGCACTTGAAGGTCATAGTCTATTATGCTCTTCTTCTCGAACTTTTAACTCCGACTTCGGGCCATAAAATAAAATAAAACTATGCTTTCGTGTATACCTCTCTGTTAATTTCGTTCTTTCCAAAGCATTTGTGTTACTTAAGTGTTCGTGACTTAGATTTCCTCATATAAATTTTGTAAAACAAACGCTCCCTTGGTTCTGATGCCACCCATGCCGCCCCTCTACCGCCCCCATTTTCCTCAATGTTTCCCTGGATCTCTCCTCCGCCCTTATCGAACACAGAGCAATGGTAAACAGAGTTAAATCGGAATCTGCCATAGTGAAGAGCTCTGTTCCTCAAGGCACAGTACTCGCCTCTATCCTGTTCCTCATCCTCATATCAGACAAAGACAGAGATGTAAACCACAGCACTGTATCATCCTTTGCAGATGATACTAGGATCTGCATGAGTGTCATCCATTGCAGATGATACTAGGATCTGCATGAGAGTGTCATCCATTGAGGACACGGCAAATCTGCAAGAAGATATAAACCAAGTTTTCCAATGGGCAACAGAGAACAATATGATGTTCAATGAAAACAAATTCCTACTACTCCGTTATGGAAAACTGGAGGAAATAATAGCTAGGACTGAGTATATTACAAACTCAATGGAAGGAGCCAAAACATCTCAAAGGATGCAATGGGAGAACGAAAGGGAGAGGTCGATTTTTGTCTATGGGCTCCAGGAAGTCGAAGGGGATACCCATGATAAAAGAAAACAGGAGGAGAAAAAAACGATTGAAGGTATCATGAAAGCAATAGGTGAAGGTTACATGACCCAGGTGACAAATTTTCGGAGAATTGGGTGGTTTACAAGCGGAAGAGAACGGCCTCTCAAAGTAATTTTCAAGGCAGAATCAGCTCGATCCATGATCCTGCAGGAGAAAGCATGACTGAGAGACAATCGGGAGTACCAGAGAGTGTACCTCAATCGAGACAGAACACAAGAGGAAAGGATGTTACTGAAAGAGAGGATACAAAGACGAAAGGAGGAACGAGAGGAAATGACAAAGAAGAGAGGAAGAACCCAGACCCAGGTAGGAGGGCAAACACACCCTCCAGAAACACCTGTAGAAGGAACCCAACCACGACACCCCCAAGGCAACTGAACAATTTAAACCATCACTTATACACTGTTCCTTCTGCCCCCACCCCCATCACAAACCCCACCCCGACCGCAACCTCCCATAGGCCCCCACCTGGGCTCCCGCTCCCTCAACCACAATATTCCGCCAGGACCACAGTTTTAGAAACGAAGTTGAAGGTTTGGTACACGAACGCGGATGGAATAACGAATAAATATGAGGAGTGGAACGAAAGAATGAGACGTCCCCAAACATCATAGCAGTCACAGAAACGAAACTCACTGAGGCAATAACATGCAATCTTCCCACCAGGATACCAGATCCTGAGGAAAGATAGAAGGAGTAGAGGGGGAGGAGGGGTTGCACTGCTCGTAAGAAACCGATGGAGATTTGAGGAAATGGAAGGCATGGACGTGATTAGTGAAAGGGACTACATAGTAGGTACAATTCAGTCTGGGGAACATAAGGTAGTCATTGTAGTGATGTATAACCCACCACAGAACTGCAGGAGGCCAAGAGAGGAATATGAAGAGAGCAACATAGCAATGGTGGACACACTGGCTCAGGTGGCAAGAAGAGCTCACTCGAGCAGAGCAAAATTACTGGTTATGGGCGATTTCAACCACAGGGAGATCGATTGGGAAAATCTGGAGCCACATGGGGGTCCAGAAACATGGAGAACCAAGATGATGGATGTGGCACTGGAAAACCTCATGCACCAACATGTCAGGGACACTACCAGAGAGAGGGGAGAGGATGAACCAGCAAGGCTGGACCTCGTGTTCACCCTGAGCAGCTCAGACATTGAGGACTTCACATATGAGAGGCCCCTGGGAGCCAGTGACCACATGGTTCTGAGCTTTGAGTACATAGAGTTACAAGTGGAGAGGGCAACAGGAGTTGAAAGGTAAAAGCCAAACTATAAAAGGAGAGACTACACGGGTATGAGGAACTTCCTGCAGGAGGTTCAGTGGGACAGAGACATGGAAGGAAAGTCAGTAAACGAAATGATGGAATATGTAACAACAAAATGCAAGGAAGCAGAAGAAAGGTTTGTTCCCAAGGGCAACAGAAATAATGGGAAGTCCAGAACGAGCCCTTGGTTTACCTAAAGGTGCAGGGAGGCAAAGACTAAGTGTGCTAGAGAATGGAAAAAGTACAGAAGGCAAAGGACCTAGGAAAATAAGGAGATTAGTCGTAGAGCCAGAAACGAGTATGCACAGATAAGGAGGGAGGCCCAGCGACAGTACGAAAATGACATAGCATCGAAAGTCAAGTCTGACCCGAAACTGCTGTATAGTCACATTAGGAGGAAGACAACAGTCAAAGACCAGGTGATCAGGCTGAGGAAAGAAGGTGGGGAACTCACAAGAAACGGTCAAGAGGTATGTGAGGAGCTCAACACGAGATTTAAGGAGGTATTTACAGTGGAGACAGGAAGGACTCTGGGAAGACAGAACAGAAGGGGACACCAAAAAGGAATATACCAACAAGTGTTGGATGACATACACACATCTGAGGAGGAGGTGAAGAAGTTACTCAGTGACCTTGATACCTCAAAGGCGATGGGACCGGACATCATCTCCCCGTGGGTCCTTAGAGAGGGAGCAGAGACGCTGTGTGTGCCACTAACAACAATCTTCAACACATCCCTTGAAACTGGGCAGCTACCTGAGGTATGGAAGATGGCAAATGTAGTTCCCATTTTTAGGGAGACAGACACAAGGCACTAAACTATAGTCCAGTGTCACTGACGTGTATAGTATGCAAAGTCATGGAGAAGATTATCAGGAGGAGAATGGTAGAGCACCTGGAACGAAACAAGATTATAAACGACAGCCAGCACGGGTTCAGGGAAGGAAAGTCCTGTGTCACAAACCTTCTGGAGTTCTATGACAAGGTAACAGAGGTAAGACACGAGAGAGAGGGGTGGGTTGATTGCATTTTCTTGGACTGCAGGAAGGCCTTTGACACAGTTCCTCACAAGAGATTAGTGCAGAAGCTACAGAATCAGGCACGTATAACAGGAAGGGCATTGCAATGGATCAGAGAATACCTGACAGGTAGGCAACAGCGGGTCATGGTACGTGATGAGGCATCACAGTGGGCGCCTGTGACGAGCGGGGTCCCACAGAGGTCAGTGCTATTCTTGGTATATGTGAATGACATGACGGACGGGATAGACTCAGAGGTGTCCCTGTTCGCAGATGATGTGAAGTTAATGAGGAGAATTAGATCAGATGAGGATCAGGCAGGACTTCAGAGAAACCTGGGCATGCTGGACACCTGGTCCAGCAACTGGCTTCTCAAATTTAACCCGCCAAATGCAAAGTCATGAAGATTGGGGAAGGGCAAAGAAGACCGCAGACAGAATATAGGCTAGGTGGCCAAAGACTGCAAACCTCGCTCAGGGAGAAAGATCTTGGGGTCAGTATAACACCAAGCACGTCTACGGAAGCACACATCAACCAGATAACTGCTGCAGCATATGGGCTACTGGCAAACCTGAGAATAGCGTTCCGATACCTTAATAAGGAATCGTTCAAGACACTGTACACCGTATACGTCAGGCCCATACTAGAGTATGCAGCACCAGTTTGGAACCCATACCTGGTCAAGCGCGTCAAGAAATTAAAGAAAGTGCAAAGGTTTGCGGCAAGGTTAGTTCCAGAGCTAAGGGGAATGTCCTACGAAGAAACATTAATGGAAATCGGCCTTACAACAGTGGAGGACAGGAGGGTTAGGGGAGACATGATAACGACATACAAAATGCTGCGAGGAATAGACAAGGTGGATAGAGACAGAATGTTCGGGAGAGGGGACACAGAAACAAGGGGTCACAATTGGAAGTTGAAGACTCAGATGAGTCAAAGGGATGTTAGGAAGTATTTCTTCAGCCATAGAGTAGTTAGGAAGTGGAATAGTCAAGCAAGTGATGTAGTGGAGACAGGAACCATACATAGTTTTAAGACGAGGTATGATAAAGCTCATGGAGCAGGGAGAGAGGGGACCCAGTAGCGATCAGTGAAGAGGCGGGGCCAGGAGCTGAGTCTCGACCCCTGCAACCACAATTAGGTGAGTACATAATGTGAAGGACCTGGGAGTGGTAATGTCCGAAGATCTCACCTTCAAGGATCACAACAATGCCACTATGACATCTGCGAGGAAAATGATAGGATGGATAATGAGAACGTTCAAGACAAGAGATGCCAAGCCAATAATGATATTTTTTAAATCACTTGTTCTGTCTAGGCTGGAATACTGCAGGTGAAATTGCAAATCAAGAGAATGTACAGAGAACCTTTACTGCACATACAAGTTTCATCAAACACCTTAACTACTGGGAACGCCTGGAAGCACTTGACTTGTACTCACTGGAGTGCAGGCGAGAGACATCATGAACTACACCTGGAAGATCCTGGAGGGACTGGTTCCTAATCTGTACTCAGAAATCACTCCCTACGAAAGCAAAAGACTTGGCAGACGATGCAACATTCCCTCAGTTAAAAGTAGGGGCGCCACTGGTACACTAAGAGAAAACGCAATAAGTGTCTGGGGCCCAAGAACGTTCAACAGCCTCCCACCAGACATAAGGAAAATTACCAACAGGTCCCTGGTTGTCTTCAAGAGGGAGTTGGACGGATACCTAGAGTCAATACCGGATCAGCCGGGCTGTGGTTAGTACGTTGGACTACGTGCTGCCAGCAGTAACAGCCTCGTTGATCAGGTCCTGATCCACCAGGAGGCCTGGTCATGGATCGGGCCGGGGGGCGTTGATCCCCGGAATGTCTTCCAGGTAGAGGGGCGGCACCGCCCACTTTGGGAATCACTGTGGAAATTAGTTTCTTTGATTACTAATCGGGCGTCTCTGAATTTCATGGGATGATTGGTGGAATTTCGGTGTTGTACGCAGGCGTTGTTCAGGTTATCGTTCCTACATGCAATAATGTGTTCATTCAGGCGAGTTTCTAGGTTTCTTGCTGTTTCTCCTACATAAATCCTGTCGCAGCCTTCACAGGGTATAGTGTAAACCCCCGCGTTGACTGGTTCATGGTGTTTGGATTTTGTCCTGGTTAGATCCTTTATAGAAGTGCTGGAAGCGATGGCGACTCTAGTGTTAGCTTTAGCAAGTACTTTAGAAATGTTCGATGCAACCTGGCTGTTGGGAAGAATTATAACTTTGGAGTGGTGTTGGTGCGTGGAGAATTAATTATCTGAAGAACTCTTTTCTTGCAATCTTTGATGAAAAAGGAAGGAAAATGTAAATCAGTGAAGGTTTGGTGAATGTATGTACAATCATCTCATGAAATTCAGAGACGCCCGATTAGTAATCAAAGAAACTAATTTCCGCAGACGCAAGTGCCTTGAATCAGCACTTATCGCTGTTTCTAACACAAACAAAACAAAGGCAGCTTCAACATCTCTGAAGTCTTAGAAAGAATCCTCCTGAAAACAGTAAACCCTGCCATCACATAGTCTCTCCTGCAAATACTACACTAGCACACCGCAGATGTGCAACACTGCTACAGGCTTCTCTATTCCAACCTCCAACAGAAATATTTGTCTAACCTATTTTTATACTACCCAAGTAATTGCTTTTATCACCTTTTACTCATGTGCAAGTTGATTATTCTACTTTATTGTATTACTACTACTACTACTACTACAACTTATGTCTCTAGTACTACCACCACCACTAGTATTACACCTCACTCTGAGCATATATATATACCCTCTGTGTCCATGTATTGTTTGTAACGGCTTGACAAAGCTCCTGGAGAGCGAAACGTTGCCACAATAAAATGTCACATTAGTTGCACTTGTGTCCTTTTACTTAACATATTGTCGGTAATTCTACCAATATTAATACATTTTTCCACCCTGGAGTTATGCACACTCCTCATTACCCCGTGTTGAACCATCCTTTCTAAATTAACATACCATCTCTACGATCCCTCCTCTGCTCACTGAATTATACTTTTCCTATCAACAGAACGATTTCTAGTATTTTTTTAACCCCATTTTTCTCTGCTTAATATTCACTCAATACATTTAAGTTTTCTGCTCACTGTAACATTCAAAGATCATTTCATACATTAGTACAAAAACAGTTTCTAATCAATAAGTTCTTACATTATCCTCTATATCATATTGGTAAACCTTTGCTTTTCCACAGACTTCTGAAGGCCCCTGCTTCACTTTCTGTATCCATTTTCTGTCATAGATTCACCGGCTGAGAAATTTCCTTAATAGTAGTTTCTTCTTACCTGACATCTAGTCTTTGAGTCCCTAGTTTTTTTTTTTACATTCATTATCTTGATCTTTTCTATGTTCACTTTCAACTTCCTATTTTACAAACCCTCCGAAACTCCACCAGAAATTCTCGAAAAGTTTTCTTCAGACTCTCAAAAGCAGTGTCATCATTAAAGAGTAGCCACGATAACTCCAACTTTATATAAGATTCGCCTCCTTTTTAAACCCCCAACATTTCCCCAGCGCAAGCATTTACTTTTAACGTCACTATATAGTTATTAAACAACTTTGGTGGCATGAAATCACTGCTTGTATTCCTGATGAAAGAGAGAGAAATGCAGTATTATGCGATACTTTATTGACGACGTTTCGCCCACGCAGTGGGCTGTATAAAGTAACAGACAGATAAAGGAATGCATTGTATTGCATTTGCCTCTCTTTGGCCATCGTGTCCTTATTTGATGCATTTCTCTGCTACTTCTACTTAAAAATGGTCTTCTGTGCTGCATAATAAATAGCGAACCTCACTCTCGTGATAAAAATGTCTGTACAACTTTTAACAACCAACCAATACACATATTTACAACGCATGCCATGACACTCCCATTTCTGTCAAACACAACAAGCAAATTATTTTTCTCACGTAATTTATATGTTTCAACACAAACACTTAATTCACGTTTTGCCTTCCTAAATTCACACTTCCTAAATTCATACTAAGTATAGTTATTTCTCTAAAATTCTTTTACTCTATTTTTTTTTCAAGTACAAGAGAACTATTTATGTTCTCCGCCCCTTTAATAAATGCGTAAAACAAATGAAAAAAATTATCACAAAATTTTATTCCCTCCTGCTTTCCTAATCCTGTCTGTCCATGTTGCTTTTCCAGTGTTCAACATCGTCCATTTTCTCCACGTTATCTTCTTGCTTTTTCATTGTTTTAACGAATCGTATTTCTCTCTGCTACAGCCATTTCATCATATACGTACAACATTTCAAATTTTTTTCTAAATCTTTACAATATTTTCTTATGCAACATTTCGCAGTTTGAACCAATAACTAACAAGCCTCTGTTTCCTCTAGATTTTCTTAATTTCTTTCTCCCAAAAATCTTATTCTGAGCAAATTTTTTTAATAATTCCTCACCCATTTTTTCATATTAACCATCACTCTTTTAAATTTAGTTTGTTTACTGTTATATTCTGCATTCCTTTATTTACATTCTGAAAGCCTTTCATATACAAATATTTGTTACTCGCAATAAAATCAGGGATTCCTTCAAGACGTTTTTGATCAGATTCGCTTTTATTTTACACAGAAGAATGCTAGTCAGTTTTCTTCTCTATTCCATCCCTTCTGTATTAATAGTCCTCTGTTACACACACTAGCACTGTATTCCTCAGTGGGCTTCGTACTCTCTTTGAACTCATCTACTCTCACTCGGGTCAACATTCCTCATACCTATTACTAAACACCCCTTTCTAAAACCCATTCACTTTCATTTTTTTTACCCACTGGCAAACTCTCTGTATTTCATCTTCCACGTACACATCATCGAGCATCCACAAATTATGATTTGCCATATTAATCGCTCCTTAAAAGATATATTCAGCTTTTTATCCCGTGTACATTTTTATCTTGACATATGGATTGTCAAAGCCCAGCCTAATCAAGTCCCGTGTCGTAATTCACTCTTGATATTAGAAATTTTCCTACCATTATCGTCTCTTACTTTAGCAAACATATCTCACGTTCGCTTAACACCTACCAGAATTTCACTACACTACTTTCACCTCCAGGTGCATGGACACTTATAATAACCAAATTATCGCAGCCCAATATTATTATTATAATCCCTATAATTCCAGAATTTATTTTGTTTTCAAATCATACAGTAATTCATACAGCATTTCTACAAGTCTTTCTTTAAAGCAGATTCGCCTGGTATAATTCATTTACCTCCTCCACATTCAAACTCTCACATCACTTTTACCTTTGTTTTAGTGCTAGGACATCCAGCTTCGTTTCATTCATAATTTAAAACATTCTCTTATCTCTCTCTCTTGTCCTTCGTACCATTTTAACACATTCTAAAAATTCATCTTCAACATTCATACTGTTTCTTTTCAGTGATATTATTGGCAGAACAAGCGAAATATTTACATTTATTTCAGACCAGAAAAGTGTTGAACCTACGACCTTTGGCCAGGCCACACATAACTTGGGCGCCTAGTGAACTAGGTGTTTGCTCCAGAACCAGTGGTACTAGGCAGCGATCAGCTTTTCATATATACTTCTGCACGCATTGGTCCACTAGATATATTAGAATGCTTATAATTTGCAGAAAAAGCGAAATATTTACAATCATGCAAAGTGGAGATAAAAAAGTGATCACTGCCTAATACCATCGCCTGGAGCCAGCATCCAGTACGTTGGGCTTCCTGTGTATGACACTGCATACTTTGTTCCATAGGTCGCAGGTTCGACGCTCCTCAGGATGCGATCCACAACATGCACCTAGTATCCACTTAGTTCTTCATCCATATCGTTCCACTTCATACTCTCCTCAGATCAAAATGTATTCTGACATCTCTGTGACTCGGCTGCATCATTTTATAATCGCTCTATGCTATACATAGATATACAAGATACACAGAGAAGTCAATATGGTTTAGGGACAAAGACTGTTTGAAATCAGTCTTTGTCCCTAAATCATATTGATTTCTCTGTGTATCTTGTATATCAGAATCATGTCTCTCTTTGTTCTTTTCTAAAGGTTTAGTCCCTTTACAGTGCCCCGTGGCCTGGTGGCTAAAGCTCTAGACGGTGAGTGTCCGGATTCGATTTCCGGCGAAGGGATAGAAACATCGGACGTGTTTCCTTACACCGGTGTCTATGTTCACCCATCAGTAAAATGGGTACCTGGGTGTTAGTCGACTGGTGTGGGTCGCATCCTGGGACAAAACTGACCTAATTTGTCCAAAATGCTCTGCGTAACAAGCGGCTTTCTATATAATAGTATGTCATTGATGTCAGCTAGGCCTGTATACCTTGTACATGTACTTGTAGAAATAAAGATTACATTTATTAATATTATTATTCTGCTATTTTGCCTGCTCTTCCTATTTGTAGCTTAGTCTCTTGTGACATCAGTATCAAATGACATCTTTTAATAGCGCATCAAACCACTCATTACAACTTTTCTACTTAAGAAATTATATTTTCTGAACTAGTGTTAATGAGCCATGCCTCTCCATGTGCCCCTCCACTTCCTTTATTATCTTCTTCATTACCTTGCAAATTCTCCACATTAGATACACAATCCTGTAGTACTATCAATCCTTCCGTTGCTCATCTTGCTGGAATATTTGATCAACTTTGCTGTTTTCCAGGATTCTGGATGCTGCCGTTTCTCAACCAACTTTCAAATTCTCGCTAGTGTGTTTTCACTTCCTCCTAGGCCGTAGGAAACACCTTTTTCCCACGACAGATGGCATTGCTTTGGACAAGTTCAATTCGCATGACAGCTTCTTAATTTCATTCTCTGTAGTGGTAATGTACAGTTTTTGTTCGTCTATCCATTCAACCTTCTTTTGCTACCTTATCTATCTTATTCAATCTTCTTTTGCTACCTAATCTTCACTCTGGTGCTTCTTATCCTCTCGTGACTTCATTTGGAAAGCCTCTGATCTGTGATTTGTATCCTCATTTCTTGTCAAGTTTTCTTCTATTCCTTCTATTGAGCTCTCTAGGTTAATACACACCAGACAGTCAGACCTCAGGGTAACCTGGTTGCTGGCTCCAACGAAGACTCGTACAATAGCTCTTCTAAATTTGATGCAGTTCATTTCCTCTTTTCATGTTATTGACTTGTTAGCATGTCAGTAACATGTGTACCCTCGACGTATGGTCCCTTGAATTCTCTAGCACAGCCTTCACCAGTAGGGTACTCCGCTTGTTTTGTTTTCTCATGCAGTTGTGCATGGCTGAGATGGCTACAGGATTTACCTCCGGCGTCGCCACCGCTCTAACGCCCTTACTTTATCTGCCCTCCTCTTTGACTTTTTGTTAGCAACAGCTTTACTACACCGGCTTTGATTTTACTTTCCCTGTAGCACTCTTCACCGCCCTTACTGATTCTGCCTCTGGCATACTCTTCACTTTCGCTATTCTCTGACCTGACGTAGTACATCTTTAGCACATCCTACCCCGCAGTGTTGTATGATCCTGATTGTAATAATAAAAATGATATAATGGCTACAACTTGCCTTTAGTAGCTACTACTATTATTTGCAGTAAGACTGCAATTAGTTCCGTTATGGTGGCTACCACTTTCGCTATGGTGGCTACCACTTTCGCTATGGTGGCTACCACGTTCAATATGGTTGCTTGTATAGTTCTGTGGTCTCATACTTCTGTTTTATGTAGGTGAGGAACAGAAGCAAACTGGTGGTGGTAGGATGATCGGAGTAATATGCTGAACGGGGAGATTTATCCTGGTGTAGTGTTAAGTAGCGTCCCGTAGCGCACTCAGCTCACCCACTGAAGTCCGGAGTTTGAATCTCCGGTACGGCTGGAAAACATTAGGACGTGTTTCCATAAGACACCTGTTGTCCCTGTTCACCCATCAGTATAAAATAGGTACCTGGGTGTTAGTGGACTGGTGTGGGTCGCATCCTGGGACAAAACTGACCTAATTTGCCCTAAATGCTCAGCATAACAAGCGGCTTTCTATATAGTAGTGTGTCATTGATGTCAGTTATGGTCTGTAAACCTTGTACATGTACTTGTAGTAAATAAAGATATTATTATTTTATTAATTTTTGTTCTTGTATTGAGTGTGTTGGTCGGATTACTAAAAAACAATGGATGGACGGGAGGGAGAAGGATTCTTAGGCGGGAAGAAAGGAGGGTTCTTGGGAGGAAAGGAGGGTTCTTGGGAGGAAAAAAAAGGAGGGTTCTTTGGAGGAAAGAAAGGAGGGTTCTTGGGAGGAAAGAAAGAAGGGTTCTTGGGATTAAAGAAAGGAGGGTTCTTGGGAGGAAAGAAAGGAGGGTTCTTGGGATTAAAGAAAGGAGGGTTCTTGGGATTAAAGAAAGGAGGGTTCTTGGGAGGAAAGAAAGGAGGGTTCTTGGGAGGAAAAGAAAGGAGGGTTCTTGGGAAGAAAGAAAGGAGGGTTCTTGGGAGGAAAAGAAAGGAGGGTTCTTGGGAGGAAAAGAAAGGAGGGTTCTTGGGAGGAAAAAAAGGAGGGTTCTTGGAGTGAAGAAAGGAGGGTTCTTGGGAGTAAAGAAAGGAGGGTTCTTGTTAGTAAAGAAAGGAGGGTTCTTGGGAGTAAAGAAAGGAGGGTTCTTGGGAGTAAAGAAAGGAGGGTTCTTGGGAGTAAAGAAAGGTGGGTTCTTGGGAGTAAAGAAATTAGGGTTCTTGGGAGTAAAGAAAGGAGGGTTCTTGGGAGGAAAGAAAGGAGGGTTCTTAGGAGGAAAGAAAGGAGGGTTCTTGGGATTAAAGAAAGGAGGGTTCTTGGGATTAAAGAAAGGAGGGTTCTTGGGAGGAAAGAAAGGAGGGTTCTTGGGAGGAAAAGAAAGGAGGGTTCTTGGGAGGAAAGAAAGGAGGGTTCTTGGGAGGAAAGAAAGAAGGGTTCTTGGGATTAAAGAAAGGAGGGTTCTTGGGAGGAAAGAAAGGAGGGTTCTTGGGATTAAAGAAAGGAGGGTTCTTGGGATTAAAGAAAGGAGGGTTCTTGGGAGGAAAGAAAGGAGGGTTCTTGGGAGGAAAAGAAAGGAGGGTTCTTGGGAAGAAAGAAAGGAGGGTTCTTGGGAGGAAAAGAAAGGAGGGTTCTTGGGAGGAAAAGAAAGGAGGGTTCTTGGGAGGAAAAAAAGGAGGGTTCTTGGGAGTAAAGAAAGGAGGGTTCTTGGGAGTAAAAAAAGGAGGGTTCTTGGGAGTAAAGAAAGGAGGGTTCTTGGGAGTAAAGAAAGGAGGGTTCTTGGGAGGAAAGAAAGGAGGGTTCTTGGGATTAAAGAAAGGAGGGTTCTTGGGAGTAAAGAAAGGAGGGTTCTTGGGAGGAAAAAAAGGAGGGTTCTTGGGAGTAAAGAAAGGAGGGTTCTTGGGAGTAAAGAAAGGAGGGTTCTTGGGAGTAAAGAGAGGAGGGTTCTTGGGAGTAAAGAAAGGAGGGTTCTTGGGATTAAAGAAAGGAGGGTTCTTGGGAGTAAAGAAAGGAGGGTTCTTGGGAGGAAAAAAAGGAGGGTTCTTGGGAGTAAAGAAAGGAGGGTTCTTGGGAGTAAAGAGAGGAGGGTTCTTGGGAGTAAAGAAAGGAGGGTTCTTGGGAGTAAAGAAAGGAGGGTTCTTGGGAGTAAAGAAAGGAGGGTTCTTATGAGTAAAGAAAGGAGGGTTCTTGGGAGGAAAAAAAGGAGGGTTCTTGGGAGTAAAGAAAGGAGGGTTCTTGGGATTAAAGAAAGGAGGGTTCTTGGGAGGAAAGAAAGGAGGGTTCTTGGGATTAAAGAAAGGAGGGTTCTTGGGAGGAAAGAAAGGAGGGTTCTTGGGAGGAAAGAAAGGAGGGTTCTTGGGAGGAAAGAAAGGAGGGTTCTTGGGAGGAAAGAAAGGAGGGTTCTTGGGAGGAAAGAAAGAATGCTTCGGGTGAGAGGGAAGAGAGGAGGGTGCGTTGGTGAGGAGAAAGGTGCGTGGGAAAGCAGAATGGACAGGTGGAAAGGGTAGGGAAGTATGGATGAGGAGGTTATAAATATCTATTACTGAGACAACACCAGCTT
The DNA here is from genome assembly GCA_009830355.1 of Cherax destructor. Classification (NCBI taxonomy): domain Eukaryota; kingdom Metazoa; phylum Arthropoda; class Malacostraca; order Decapoda; family Parastacidae; genus Cherax; species Cherax destructor. Next base: position 48,984 of record WNWK01005220.1, on the reverse strand, counting down.
CAGACTGTTGTCTTCATCTCACACAAGACTACAACATTTATCACAGCAGGAAGAGGAGGTTAGCGCTCTCTATCAATACGAATATTAGCCAATCGCTTACCGATACAACTTTTTCTACCCTTATCTCTAAAGATGTGTTGAAGTGGTGAAACTTTAATTACTCGAAATCAATATTATTATCATGGTTGGGCTGTAAGAGAAACACTGAAAATATCGTTGATTGAGAAAGACGACTGAGAAGACAGTCACTCAATAGAAACTATTTCTAGGTATGGAATTTTATTATAGGAAGGATGCAGGTGGTGGTGACAGTGACCCTGGCATTGACTGATCACCTGAAGCCGGATCACTCATCACGTGACTCAGTCGATCCTGATGCCCACTAGATCTAAGTAAGATAACTGACATAAACTTCCCGACTCTGACCTCTTATCTCAGATATGACCAAAAAGATTATAATCTCAATGCTACGAAGTATACGTTATATATATATATATATGTAGTGCCGATTAGGTAAAACTTGCGATTTTGGCTTAAATAGCAACGCTCACCTTGCCATATAAGACAAGTGAAAATTTGTGTATGCAATAATTTCGCCAAAATCATTCTGAACATAACGAAAAAAATATATTTCATTGTGTTTGTTTATTATTAAATTAATGTTAACATATCTAAAATATATTTAGTTGGGTTAGGCTAAATTAAATTGCGCTTGTTGTAATAAGGTTAGGTAGGTTTTCAAAGTTTCTCTTTGTACAAAATTATAAATTCTTACATTAACATAAATGAAAAAAATACATCTTTAAACGTATAAGAGAAAATTTTAAAAGGACTTAATTTTAGATGAGTTCTTGCTAATTGACCAGTTTTACCTAATCGGCACGATATATATATATATATATATATATATATATATATATATATATATATATATATATATATATATATATATATATATATATATATATATATATATATATATAAGTGTGTGTGTGTCATGCCGAATAGGTAAAACGTTCAATTATGGTTTAAATAGCAACACACTTCTTGCCGAATAGAGCAAGCTAAAATTTGTGTATGCAATAATTTAGCAAAAATCATTCTGAACGTAACGAAAAAAATATATTTCATTGTATTTGTTTATTACTAAATTATTGTAAACTTATCTAAAATATATTAAGTTGGATTAGGCTAAATTAAATTGCGCTTGTTATAATAAGGTTAGGTAAGTTTTCTAAGGTTCTTTTGGTACAAAATTAATAATTTTTACTTTAACATAAATGAAAAAAAATATCTTTAAACGTATAAGAGAAAGGACTTAATTTTTAATGAGTTCTTTCTAATTGACCAATTTTACCTATATATCTATATATATATATATATATATATGTCGTGCCGATTAGGTAAAACTTGCTATTTTGGCTTAAATAGCAACGCTCACCTTGCCATATAAGACAAGTGAAAATTTGTGTATGCAATAATTTCGCCAAAATCATTCTGAACTGAACGAAAATAATATATTTCATTGTGTTTGTTTATTATCAAATTAATGTTAACGTATCTAAAATATATTTAGTTGGGTTAGGCTAAATTAAATTGCGCTTGTTGTAATAAGGTTAGGTAGGTTTTCAAAGTTTCTCTTGGTACAAAATTATAAATTCTTACATTAACATAAATGAAAAATATATATCTTTAAACGTATAAAAGAAAATTTTAGAAAGGACTTAATTTTAGAAGAGTTCTTGCTAATTGACCAGTTTTACCTAATCGGCACGACATATATATATATATATATATATATATATATATATATATATATATATATATATATATATATATATATATATATATATATATATATATAAATCAATAACACTGTGACTAGCAAAGTACTCGAACCCATGTCGTTTTGGCCCGCCTGATGGTGAGCGAAAATCACATAACGCTCTTACCCACAGGACCACCAAATCCTACAAGAATCAAGCACCCAGCAGAGATAGGTGTTTTACCTTGATCCGGGGACATACGGTGGTGTGGGTGTCTCTGAGCTAATTTCATTCTACTCCCCGTTTGGTGCTCTAGCCTCCACAAGCAGTTTATATTATTGTAATCACGATCGAGTGGTATTTAATCAATAACAACACTGCGACTAGCCAGGACTCCCAGCTCTGCTGGGTGCTTGATTCTTGTAGGATTTGGTGGCCCTGTGGGTTAGAGCTTTATGTGATTTTCGCTCACCATGAGGTGGGCCAAAATGACATGGGTTCGAATCCTTGGCTAGTCGCAGTGTTGTTATTGATTAAATACCACTCGTTCGTGGTTACATTAATATATATATATATATATATATATATATATATATATATATATATATATATATATATATATATATATATATATATATATATATATATATCAAGACAACCACTATGAAAAATAGAAGAATTCCAAGCGCTTCGTGACTACTCACATTATCAAGGAACTATGATAGTTCCTTGATAATTGAGTAGTCACAGCGCTTGAATTCTTCATTTTTTCATAGTGGTTGTCTTGCATATTTTGATATCACCTGTTTACTGTGATCTTTTGCATATATATATATATATATATATATATATATATATATATATATGAGGATAGATGGACTAGTGAATGTATAGGCAATGGGTATGAAGATGTATGCGGTAGGTTTAAGAATGTTTGGTTACAGGAAAGTGGGTGCGGGAGGGAAGAAGAGCGATGTAAAGAGAGTAGTAAGAGGGAAAGAGTTAACATGTGAGAGGTTTTTACAAAGTAGAAGTGATGCAAGGAGGAAGAAGTATATGGAGAGGAAAAGAGTTTAAGAGAGTGGTGAAGAAGTGTAAAAAGAGAGCAAATGAGAGAATGGTTGAGAAATGTGTCAACAAATTTTGTTGAAAATAAGAAAAAGTTTTATAGTGAGGCTAATAAGTTGAGGAATCCTAAGGAACAAATGGATTTGGTTGTTAAAAATAGGAGAGGAGAGTTATTAAATGGAGAGTTAGAGGTATAAGGAAGACGGAGGGAATATTTTGAGGAACTGTTAAATGTTGATAAAGATAGGGAAGCTGTGATTTCGTGTATAGGGCAAGGAGGAATAACATCTTGTAGGAGTGAGGTGGAGCGAGTTGTGAGTGTTGGGGAAGTTCGAGAGGCAGTGAGTAGAATGAAAGGGAGTAAAGCATCTGGGATTGATGGGATGAAGATAGAAATGTTAAAAGCAGGCGGAGATAAATTTTTGGAGTGGTTAGTGTTTTTATTTAATAAATGTATGCAAGAGGGTAAGGTACCTAGGGATTGGCAGAGAGCGTGCATAGTTCCTTTGTATAAAGGCAAAGGGGACAAAAGAGAATTTCAAAAAACTATAGGGATATAAGTCTGTTGAGTATACCTGGTAAAGTGTATGGTACAGTTATTATTGAAAGCATTAAGGGTAAGATGGAGAGTAGGATACCAGATGAACAAGGGGGCTTTAGAAAGGGTAGATGGTGTGTAGACCAAGTGTTTAGAGTGAAACATACAGGTGAACAGTATTTAGATAAGGGTAAAGAGGTTTATGTGGCATTTATGATCTGGGTGAGTACAAATAGGAAGCGAGTCTGTCTGGCGCTCAGCAGACGGAGGATCAAGCCTCCACCACGTCTTGCGCTGAATGACCTACATAGGTTTAGCGCTATATAAATACAAAAAAAAAAAAAAAAAAATGTGGCATTTATGGATTTGGAAAATCGTATGACAGGGTGGATAGGGGGGCAATGTGGCAGATGTTGCAAATGTATGGAATAGGAGTAGGTTATTGAAAGGAGTGAAAAGTTTTTACAAGGATAGTGAGGCTCAGATTAGAGTATGTAGGAGAGAGGGAGATTATTTCCCAGTAAAAGTAGGCCTTAGACAAGGATGTGTGATGTCACCATGGTTGTTCAATATATTTATAGATGGGGTTGTAAGAGAAGTGAATGCTCGGGTGTTGGCAAGATGTGTGGGGTTAAAAGATTAAGAATCTAACACAAAGTGGGAGTTGTCACAGTTGCTCTTTGCGGATGACACTCTGCTTTTGGGAGATTCTGAAGAGAAGTTGCAGAGGTTGATTGATGAGTTTGGTAGGGTGTGTAAAAGAAGAAAATTAAAAGTGAATATAGAAAAGAGTAAAGTGATGAGGATAACAAAAAATTGGTAACGAAAGATTGGATATCAGGTTGGAGGCAGAGAGTATGGAAGAGGTGAATGTATTGAGATATTTAGGAGTGGACGTGTCAGCAGATGGGTCTTTGAAAGATGAGGTGAATCATAGAATTGACGATGAGAAAAAGGTGAGTAGTACACTGAGGAGTCTGTGGAGACAAAGAACTTTGTCCATGGAAGCAAAGAGGGGAATGTATGAGAGTATAGTTATACCAACGCTCTTATATGGGTGTGAAGCATGGGTGGTGAATGTTTAAACAAGGAGAAGGCTGGAGGCAGTGGAGATGTCATGTCTGAGGGCAATGTGTGGTGTGAATATAATGCAGAGAATTCGTAGTTTGGAAATTAGGAGGAGGTGTGGGATTACCAAAACTATTATCCAGAGGGCTGAGGAGAGGTTATTGAGATGGTACTGACATGTAGAGAGGAAGGAACAAAATAAAATGACTTCGAGAGTGTATAAATCTGTAGTGGAGGGAAGGCGGGGTAGTGGTCGGCCTAGGAAAGGTTGGAGGGAGTTGGTAAAGGAGGTTTTGTGTGCGAGAGGCTTGGACTTCCAGCAAGCATGCATGAGCGTATTAGATAGGAAACAAATGGTTTTTAGGACTTGACGTGCTGTTGGAGTGTGAGCAAGGTAATATTTATGAAACGATTCAGAGAAACCGGCAGGCCGGACTTAGAGTCCTGAAGGCCACCCTGCCTTGGTGGGAAACTGCTGATGTGTTAATAATAAAATAAAATTATATATATGTGTGTGTGTGTGATTATCATAAAAAATGGTGAAAACGACAGGTGTAACTACAACAACAAGGAAACACAGAAAGCAGATGGATGGATGGATTCATGAATAGATATACATAGACAGAGAGATGGAGGGTTGCTGGAATAGATGGGAGGCCAACTCGAAAGTGAGATAAATGGAGATAGAGAGAGAGATATGTATTGGTCCATTCTTCTTTGTGAAACACGGGTAGGAGGTGGAGGAAAATGAATGAGAAATTGGAAGAGGAAGGAAATGGGAGAAGAAAAAACGAAGACGAAAAGAAAGGTTGATGACAGGAGGTGGAAGAGAAACCACTTTTCTTGTTCATCACATGAACTGATTGTTAGCATTGTTCATCACATGAACTGACTGTTCTCACTGTTCATCACATGAACTGATTGTTAGCATTGTTCATCACATGAACTGATTGTTAGCATTGTTCATCACATGAACTGACTGTTCTCACTGTTCATCACATGAACGGATTGTTAGCATTGTTCATCACATGAACTGATTGTTAGCATTGTTCATCACATGAACGGATTGTTAGCATTGTTCATCACATGAACTGACTGTTCTCACTGTTCATCACATGAACGGATTGTTAGCATTGTTCATCACATGAACTGATTGTTAGAATTGTTCATCACATGAACTGACTGTTCTCACTGTTCATCACATGAAGTGATTGTTAGCATTGTTCATCACATGAACTGACTGTTCTCACTGGTCATCGCATAAGCTGCCTAACATTTTTATCCTCTACTCTAATGAACTAAACGCAAAAAAAAAAATGAACTTTTATTAACAAACTTTGAAAAATATGCATGTATAATTGATCCTGGCACTTTTTGAGAGACTGCTGCTTCTACAAGTTAATTATATGTATAAGTTAGTTATATGTAGAAGTTAGTTGTATTTACAAGTTAGTTATATCTACATGATGCACTTCTAACTCGACTATAATTAATTGTTAGCTTCGATAACATCCTTGTTTCTTTGTATCTATGCTCACATTTCCCCCCCCCCCTCTCTCTCTCTCTCTCTCTCTCTCTCTCTCTCTTCTCTCCTCTCTCCTCTTCCTCTTTCCAGAAAAGTTTCTTTTTGTGTGTCATGTTAGTACCTTAACACCTCAACAAGCCAACATAAATTAGCTACAGACTGAGAGAGTTACTAAGCTGGATGTCGACTTCAGTCAGACCAGAACTCAATCAGTCGACGTGTAGAAGGTCTCCTTACTACAGGATGGATATAGATTCATTGGAGAACATACAAAGAAGAATGACTAAAATGATTTACAGTATAAGAAATCTCCCGTATGAAGATAGACTTAGAGCATTGAATCTCCACTCTCTGGAGAGACGTAGAATGAGGGGAGATATCATCGAGGTGTACAAGTGGATGATGGGCATAAACAAGGGAGATATTAGTAAAATACTGAGGATATCGAACCAAGTAAGAACCAGAAATAACGGATTTAAATTGGATAAATTTAGATTTAGAAAGGACATAGGCAAGTACTGGTTTTCGAACAGAGTTGTAGATGCGTGGAACAATCTTCCGAGTACCGTGATAGAGGCTAAGACCTTGGGTGGCTTTAAAAAGAGATTGGACAAATATATGAGTGGGAGGGGCTGGGTTTGATTGGTGTCGTGAGTACGGGAATAAATTCTTAGGTAGTGGTGGTTTTGATATGGACCTGCATTGTATGGGCCAGTAGGCCTTCTGCAGTGTTCCTCCATTCTTATGTTCTTCTTATGTTAACAAAAAAGGGATAATTTAAAGTCCAGAATTACTGGGATTGAAAATTGTGCTAAAAAAAAAAATACCACCAGATTTACGGTAATAAACAAACCCAGAAAATATCTAACTATAGACTGGATTACTGTTTTTTTTTTTTTGCAATAGTTGACGTGCTAACTAAGTTACAACCTGAAATGCAACAGTCTCGCGGATTTTTGCCAGTGACAGACAGCATCGTGTATTTTTCCAGTGATTGGCAGGAGCGACACCAGTCTCTAGCTGCTGGTTATCGCTCGACACTCTTCTGTGAACAGGTATATTATTTGCCTATTTCCGAAAGAAGGTCATTCACTCTGTGTCAGGTAGATGATGAGAGTTGATAGTTGCTAGATAAGAGTTAAGAGTTGATGATAGCTGATCCGCACATCTGCTCGGCAATCATAAACTTATCTTGGAAAAATAGACACAAATGCAGTATAATGCCATCCTTTATTGACAACGTTTCGCCCACACAGTGGGTTTTATCAAGTTACAAACAGATCTACTTGAGCAGAGAGTACATGAGTATAGTTAACATAGTAACGTGAACAGTCGGGAGGGGAGGAATGCTAAAAAGAGGCTGGATTTGAGAAGGGCCTGCAAGGAAAGGGCAGGTAGGTTGGTTATGTAGGATAATGATGAATAAGTTTCCTGTCAAGGGGTTCAGCTATGTTGTTTGGTTGAAACTGTTGGATATACAGATGAGTGATGATTCCAAGATGCTCCATAAGATTATCAGGGCCAACAGAATCTTTTCGATCCATGGATTTAAGAAGATATACTTCTATCTATCTTATTGTCACCCCCGACAACTTGAACATTGTTTTTGTGGCTAGCAAAGGACGATCACCAACCAGGTCAGAGACATGTACATTAGTAACAAAATACTAAGCAAGTAGGTCAACTATTTCTTGACTGCCGGAAGCGTGAGTCTTGTCTTGACGATTTAGATAGGAAATTGTTGCATCTGCTGACTCCTTATTTCGTTTCTTGACTGATCACCAGGTTTTGGTACCCACTCTTCCTGATGCCAACTTTCCGTCTAGAGATGTCCCAGTTTTCTTTTTTCCATTCACCGACAGGTTTGCCTGTGGAAGTTTCTGTAATAGAGAGTGGGATTCCTCTTGTAGCTCCTCCAAGCAGTGTACTTAACCGGAGCTTCCTCACGACATCGATAAGCAAACCAAGGCTGAATGGAGAGGCGTGGTGAAAGTGATAGTATGTAGATCAAAACTGAGCGCCATATTCTAAGTGAGGCCTTACTAGTCATGTATGGAGCTGTAAAATAACCCTTGGACTTCCTTTGCTTATGCTTCTCAATATAAATCCAAATAATCTGTTGACTTATTGCGTACACTATGGCACTCTGGTGACGTCTTCAGTTTTCTGCTTACAATAAAAAGAAAGCACATTTTCCTGCTCATTATCAGTAAGCTGTCCAGACTTAGTCCTCAGTGGGCCTAGTGCTTCCCTGATCTTTGAAAGTCTTTTTTTTTTTAAATTGTCTTTGACTTTCTTGCTACTTCAATTTCATGGTCGTGTTTACCTTTTCTTTACCTCTCTTTTAATATGAAGATATTAGTCAATAAGATTAACCGTATCCCGTCATTTGTATAAACATAAAATAACTTAAACCCTTGAATGTGGCCCTCAGCAGTCATATCCCGACTCTCGGAATTAAACCATGTTTCAGTTATTGGAGTAACTTCAACGTTTCTCGCACATATAACCAGACATAATTCGTTAATGTTATTTCTAGAATTTTTACTGTCTTTTCCCTGTCTTGCCTTTCCAAATTTTTGTTGTAATTTTCTTTACCCAATGTTAAATTATAAAATTTATTTATAAAATCCAAATTATCACAAACTTGATAATTTATATAGTTTAAATGAATAGTTCCACAATCCATTTTCCCCACAAAAAAACTTACCTCTAGCTAATTCTAGTTTAAAGCCCAAACAGAACTCCACTGAACTAGCCAGTGTCCCCACACCTGTCCTAGATACTAAGTGAATCCCAGGTCTAGCATACATGTCATTTTTGCCAAAGAAGAGTTCCCAGTTATCTGTTAAAAGTACTGCAATTTCTTTAGTGTTTGTCCAGCCAGCAATTAACACCAGTTATCCTGGATAATCATTCATTTTCAACTCCTCTCCTCGGCAAAATGCCAAATATTCCAGGGTGGCCTCCCTTCATAATCAGGACCTCACTCCTATGACTGCCAGTATCGTTGTCTCCAGCGCTGAGACAGATAATAGGATTTGTCCCACTACCTTCCATGATATTGTTAAGACAGTTAATAATATTCCAAATCCCAGACCCAGGAAAACACACACTCTGCCTTCTCTTCCTATCTCAAAGACAGGACGGCCTCTATTCCGTGAATTTTACCTGAGAATCATGATGATTAAGAAACGTGGGCAACAGTTAGGTATCTTTATTGTTGAAACCTACACAGTAGTGAAATGAAAATGAGGTAATCAGTCCGTTAACCTTGGAGAAATATTTGATGGACTGATTACATCATCTTCCTTTAACATATACAACTGTTGCCTCTGTACTTGGCAGAAGCCTACCGTGTAGGCGAAACGTTTCATCAATAAAGATCCGTCCTCTCACCGTCGTCCCTGGTCGTCGTTGCCTTAGCCGTCCTCCATTCGTCCTGGAGCACAGCAAAGTTGTTAGTGGATTCTTTCTCTCCAACCATTCTCTTGGTCTTCAACTTCGTTCCTTTCCTCCCTTCGTTGTTCTGAGGATTCATATACACACACACACACACACACACAGAGGCCTCGAGTCTATCGACAAGTGCCTTTGATAAATGGTAACTAACACACAGAGTGTGGGTCCGAAACATTTGTTCTCCATCAAAAACATTATCGATTTACAGTGGAGGACTGGTACAGTGTCAGCAACCTGCCCTCTACCACAGGGGGTATCACTGGAAAAGATGGGTTACTTGAGTGAGAGGTTGAGGTTCGTGAGAAGTGAGGGGAAGGGTGAGGGGAAGGGTGAGGGGAAGGGTGAGGGGAAGGGTGAGGGGAAGGGGTGAGGGAAAGGGTGAGAGAAGAGTGTGGGAAAGTGTGAGAGATATCAAAGCTAGAAAATGCACAAAGCTCGTACACTACCAGCATATAATCAACAAATCACTGAAAATTCTTGGAACACCTCAAAACACTTACTATGTATTCTGTGGAATACATTCCAAGTACCATGGCAAGATGTCATGATACACTGCTATAAAAACTTACTGAAGTGAGAGATACTAGAGAAAGTAAAAAATAAAGCAGGTGAAAAACAAGGAATACCATAGGCACATTTAGAGAACATCCAGTCCAGCCTCTTAATCCAGGACAACATATTACTGCTGCAGAGTCAAACAGTGAAAATCTGACTTAGCAATATATACTGCGCTCAGTGGCTGCTCTTTTTCTGTTCGCGCCGCACATGTTACCAACACTATCTTATATTTTTCCGTTGTGGTGTCCTATACTGCAATTATTTTTTTATGGATGGAGGACAACCTAACTTAACCTAACCTGGAAATATGCTGGAAATCGTATGTGAGAAATCTATGTGAATTCTTAAGGAATTTAAAGGGACTTGTTTCCTACCAGCTGATGTAGTTAGGTGGATGAGCTTCCGTTGCGCGCTGTGTAGACCTTGAATCAAGGGTGAAACTTGGCAGAGAGGTATAACAGAATTAAGTATATTTTGTTCTTGTAATACTCGTTGGTGGATGATAACCCAACTTGGTGTCTCGTAGCACCCCTTTGTGGCTCGTAGCTCCCCTTGGTGGCTCGTAGCACCCCTTTGTGGCTCGTAGCTCCCCTTGGTGGCTCGTAGCACCCCTTTGTGGCTCGTAGCTCCCCTTGGTGGCTCGTAGCTCCCCTTGGTGTCTCGTAGCTCCCCTTGGTGTCTCGTAGCACCCCTTTGTGGCTCGTAGCTCCCCTTTGTGGCTCGTAGCTCCCCTTGGTGGCTCGTAGCACCCCTTTGTGGCTCGTAGCACCCCTTTGTGGCTCGTAGCACCCCTTTGTGGCTCGTAGCACCCCTTGGTGTCTGTAGCACCCCTTGGTGTCTCGTAGCACCCCTTGGTGTCTCGTAGCACCCCTTGGTGTCTCGTAGCACCCATTTGTGGCTCGTAGCACCCCTTGGTGGCTCGTAGCACCCCTTGGTGGCTCGTAGCACCCCTTGGTGTCTCGTAGCACCCCTTGGTGTCTCGTAGCACCCCTTGGTGTCTCGTAGCACCCCTTGGTGTCTCGTAGCACCCCTTGGTGTCTCGTAGCACCCCTTGGTGGCTCGTAGCACCCCTTGGTGGCTCGTAGCACCCCTTGGTGTCTCGTAGCACCCCTTGGTGGCTCGTAGCACCCCTTGGTGGCTCGTAGCACCCCTTTGTGGCTCGTAGCACCCCTTGGTGGCTCGTAGCACCCCTTTGTGGCTCGTAGCACCCCTTGGTGTCTCGTAGCACCCCTTCGTGGCTTATAGCACCCCTTGGTGGCTCGTAGCACCCCTTGGTGCCTCGTAGCTCCCCTTGGTGTCTCGTAGCACCCCTTGGTGGCTCGTAGCACCCCTTGGTGGCTCGTAGCACCCTTTTGTGTCTCGTAGCACCCCTTTGTGGCTCGTAGCTCCCCTTGGTGTCTCGTAGCACTCCTTTGTGGCTCGTAGCACCCCTTGGTGTCTCGTAGCTCCCCTTGGTGTCTCGTAGCACCCCTTTGTGGCTCGTAGCTCCCCTTGGTGTCTCGTAGCACCCCTTTGTGGCTCGTAGCACCCCTTGGTGTCTCGTAGCTCCCCTTGGTGTCTCGTAGCACCCCTTTGTGGCTCGTAGCACCCCTTGGTGTCTCGTAGCACCCCTTGGTGTCTCGTCGCTCCCCTTGGTGGCTCGTAGCACCCCTTTGTGGCTCGTAGCACCCCTTGGTGTCTGTAGCACCCCTTGGTGTCTCGTAGCACCCTTGGTGTCTCGTAGCACCCCTTGTGGCTCGTAGCACCCCTTGGTGGCTCGTAGCACCCCTTGGTGGCTCGTAGCACCCCTTGGTGGCTCGTAGCACCCCTTGGTGGCTCGTAGCACCCCTTGGTGGCTCGTAGCACCCCTTGGTGGCTCGTAGCACCCCTTGGTGGCTCGTAGCACCCTTGGTGGCTCGTAGCACCCCTTTGTGGCTCGTAGCACCTCTTGATGGCTCGTAGCACCCCTTGGTGGCTCGTAGCACCCCTTGGTGGCTCGTAGCACCCCTTCGTGTCTTATAGCACCCCTTGGTGGCTTGTAGCACCCCTTGGTGCCTCGTAGCTCCCCTTGGTGTCTCGTAGCACCCCTTGGTGGCTCGTAGCACCCCTTTGTGGCTCGTAGCACCCTTTTGTGGCTCGTAGCACCCCTTGGTGTCTCGTAGCTCCCCTTGGTGTCTCGTAGCGTTACCTGGTTGCTGGCAGCACCATCTGACGGCTGAAAATGCCAACTCATTACTGGTAACCGATAACGCTGGTAACCGATAACACTGGTAACTGATAACGCTTGTAACTGATAATGACACTTGGGGCTTGGTAGCACAACCTGGCAGCTGGTAACTGATAACGACACATGTTGCCTGGTAACGCTCTCATGGCCACTATTAGCGTCACACGTTGACTGGTAGCACTCCCCTCGCCACTATTAGCGTCACATGTTGACTGGTAGCACTTCCCTGAATCCCTTCATAAATGTTACTTTGCTGACACTCCAACAGCACGTCAAGTCACAGAAGCCATTTGCCTGCACTCTCAAAATATTCATTAAAAATAAATCAGCGCTACCAGGCGGCCTCTGTGACCCATCCTTCATAAAATCACATCTTTCATAATGTACGATCTATTTTAACTTGTTGCTTTTCTGAATTCAGGTGATTGAATAAGATGTCACTTTACTTGACTGACGTCTAAGAATATTTGATCAGACCCACACAACTGAGAAAATATAGTGTCCAGTGGTTTAAAATGAGTGGCACATGAAAAAAACTATTTTATGTTAGATGATAACCTAGATGACTTCTTTTTTAAATGCCAAGACTTTATCAAGTGATTTGGCTTTTAGTGTCTTCGAATGCTGACATTGAAATACCATAGATCGCCTTGGCACAAACGCGTAGGATTAACTAGAGGCAGCGCTGAGTTTCAACACTGAAACACTGAAGTGGAAGCAGCACTCTTGGATATGAAAATGGGCCAAGTGATGTTAAAATCACTAAGTCGGCAATTACGCCATTGTAAGTTGCGTCTCAGGAGACACTGTGTTCTTTGTTTTCTCTGGTTGGGTCATTCAACCCAAAATACAGACGTGTTACATCTGCCTTGGACCTCGGTGGAAATGTTCAAAGTACTTATCCATGTGACTCTCTTGACTAAATTAGCTGTGGGTGATATGTTAGCTCTAAAGATTTAGAATATTGTGTTAACTTTCTGACGTCCTTCTATAAGTACATTACAAATACTTCGTGACTTCAGCAGAGTAGGACTGTCATAGCGGAATTCAGCTGGGTCTTACATCGAAGAAGCTAGGAGTCACATGTTGTAGTTAGTTGTTTTTCAAAGCTCTGTTTAAAGCAGACTTGTTGATGACTAAAACACGTGCAACACTTGCATATTTTTATCGCAGAAACGTTACGTCTGCGCAGCAGACTGAATATTTCGACATTAAAGATACCCAAATATTGCAAGTATGTCTTCTTCCTCAGTCTATCGGTACTGTATACTATTAATTTAATAAACGCAGAGTTTGTGACTTTGGTCTCCAGGTAAACCTTAGACAGGTAGGAGACAATTTTTGTCACGCACACAGCGGACCTGTCAAGCACAGTCAGGGTAATAAAACACCGGTTATGTTTGACGATGATTGGTGTAGTCGGTGGCTATCAGCAAAGCTTTGCACTCTGCACAGAGCTAAACAAAATGGAACTATTTAGTCTTGACTTTGTGCTGTAGTGAAAAAAACTTAAGAAGAATTGTGGTGTATGTTACCGACGGATAAAAAGTCCTTTTAAAGCCGATTATAGCCATGGAAATATTAGTCAGTGCGATCAAGTAACAAAGGAATGCTATCAGAAAATACTCGTTTCTGAACGAGTACCCTTTGTTCCCTCTGTTGTCAGTTTTAAGTATTTCATCATTTGCTTTAAATATGGTCTTTACAAATATATTGAAAAATTATAGAATTACTCATAGTTCTAGTTATAATGCTGTACATTTGTTTAATAGATTTCTATTAAAAACTGTGTAGACTTATTACAAGGTAAGTACTTTAATTCTTTGATGCATAAGTATTCTCTATTTTTTTAATCCTACTTATGCTGTGGTATTCGTAATGTGTGATGTGTACTGTGCTTCATGCTATGATATGAAGGTATTGATACCGTCAGCATGAATTATTGGTCAGGAACTGTGTGGTATTAGTAACAAACAAAATATTTCGCTGCTTGCCCGTTCACAACTTGTGCTATGGAACAAGAAAAGCCGTTTCATTGCTAGAATTAGGACTGTTAGAACTGCTGTAATGTGTGTATGTTGTGTGCCTGCACATTTATGCAGTACTCTGATGCCAGATGTGCATGTATTTATTCAAAAACCCTGCCATCACTCTGATGTTACCAGAGCCTGCCACCACTTTGCCATCACTGACATCACCAGACTCTGTCATCACGAGATCATGACCTCACTGACATCACCAGACCCTGTCATCACTCTGCCATCACTAGACCCTGCCATCACTCTTGACATCACGAGACCTTGCCACTCTTCTAACATCACAAGAGACTGCCACCATTATGACTTCACGAGACCCTGCTGCTACTCTTACATCCCCTGATATGCAGATGTTCACTTCAATCGCATTTACGATAAATTACACTATACAGAGGAGCTTCAAAAGAGAGTTGTGTATACATACGTATTTACTAGTTTTTGCAACTAACCTAACCCATCCTAACTTTGCCTCAACTAACCTAACCTTACCTGACATGAAGTATAATGTTTACTGGGAACGTTAAGAAATTAACAATCGGAATCGCTTAAGAAAATTCAGGTAGAAAAATTAGGCTAGACACATTTTCTAGTTTTTATTTAAAGCAGTGAAAACCGCCAGAGAATATTTATAAAAGTTGATACATGCAGTCGTATGTGGGAATAATTATTACCTCCATTATAATACGAAGGGTAATATGAGAAATTAAGGTCAGAGAGAGAAAAGGACATGACTGTTACGTGTATATCCTTGTATAAACACACGATCATAGCGTGTGTACTAGAATATTTGCACACACACAAACACATGTATTGCAGTCTCATAAGGAATCAAGGTAATGGGAGACAGTGTGTGTATCGTCATAGCTTTTGTACATATTTGCTCATAATTTATTTTGTAAATACTTAGGTAGTCTGGGCAGTACATATCGTATATAACTAGGTGTGTTGCGGTCGCTGCGCGATACAAGAAAACTGTACCCGTATCCAATAAGCTGACCCCCATCTACCTCAACGCACTCTGTAGAGTGCGGCATATTTTAATGCAGCTTAATATCAGCATTTAAGATGTGAAGCCAATAAAGAAGAGGCATTCACAAGTTATCACATGGAAACTATTAATAAATTTTCTTCATCAATAATATCAAACTGTCACAGTTTTAAATCAACTCCAACCTTCCTCTAAGATACACAACATTTGAAAGTTTAAATCTAATCAGTACAGTCATTCTCTAGTTATCGTACAGAGACCAGCATCGCAAAATACAGCCTGAACTTAAAGTTCGAAACAGTACAAAAGTTTGCATTCTTAAGTTATTGGTTTTAGAGGACTGAAGCTTTTTGGATGTATTTACAAATTATCACATGAAAACCGGTATTTATATTTTAATAATTCTTAAGCGAAATTGGCCCCTACTTAACCAAAAAATTATCCTAACCTATTTGAACGTTAGATACGCCAGTGTTTAAAATTTGAAGCCGAGCTGATGATGCATTCTCCAGTTTTGGCACAGAATCCAACAGTCACATAGTTTACTGTTATGATAGTAAGTTGGCACTGCACAACCTGAACTTATTATATGTCATAATTTTTATAAGCTGCATCAGTCATCAAATATTAAAGTGTTTAACAGTAGTCATGTTCAGGTTATTTCACTGAGATATATATATATGGGAGGGTAAGCAAGAGGAGTGCTGGAGATAGAGGAGTAAGAAAAGGAAGAAGGGAGATGGGAAAGTAAGAGGACTGGAGATGGAAAGGTAAGAAAAAAGGGGAGGGTTGGAGATAAAGGATAAGAATGAAAAGGTATGTAAGGAAGGGATGTTACCGGGCTTAACAAACAAGAATGAAAGGGGTTCAAAAGTTATAACCCTTACAAGGAATAAGAAAAAGAAAGAGATACAGACATGGGTAGAAGGGGCAAGGACAAGAAAGACACACTCAAATGAGTACAAGTAGCGAGGTGAAGGGTTAAGAAAGAGGATGGAAGGGAAACAAAAATGGCAGAAGAGGCGAGGTTAAGGGGAAGGGAAGGCAGGCTGTGAGGACACACATTACGTTCACAACGGGATGCCATGACGATAAACTCAGCCGATGGATGTTAGAGGATCTATATAGATCGCTCTCGTTCGTTTGCTGAGGTTTACAACGCGCGACTTCCCTTATCCTGGCCAGAGATTTGTTTCCCCTGACATCGTAGTCTCCTCTGCCGAGCTGCTGCTCCTGGCGTGTTACTACGCAGGTTCCGTGTTTGCCTCGTGATTAGCGAACGACGGCTCAAGCTTCCGATAGTCTTTGGGTTGAATGACCCTCTTGGGTTTAACTCTTCGTATAATGTACATGAAATCAAACACAGTTATTCCACTCACCCTCCCATGTCACTTCTCATTAACCTGAGGTTCCGTAAAAACCAAACACTTCTGTCCTCTATAACTCATGACTATTCCAACATTTAAATTTTTCCAATCTCGTTGACCCATTCCTCTGCGGACGTGATGTATTTTTATTTTTGTCATTTCATGGCAATCTAAATTATAACATTTCTAATTTCGATGGCTCATTTTTTTTGCCAAATTAAAAATTTCCAACATTCTGTTAGTCATGATTCTGCCTACATTATATATCCAATGGTAATTTTCCACCTTGTTAAGCAGTAGCCACTATTTCTGTGGTACATTGCTGCCAAAGTGCCCTTTGCCCCCCCTGTGAATTGTGTTCTTATCTATGGTGCAATATATTCCCGGGAGCTGCACCAGGTAATTGGTTACCTCCACCACTATACAGTTTCAAAACTGCACTGATTGTCACAGTTAACCAAAGTGGGTCTCTCTTATTCTGACAAATATATGCTGGCAATGACATTTTTTAATCATCAGTCTGTAACTCAGTATTACAATTATTTATGTATCCTTTTTTCTTGCCAAGAGGAATAACTGTAATTTTAGTAGCAATGATTATGTGTAACTTTTTTCAAATGTCGTAAGACTTGACAGTTGTTAACTTACCGATCAATAATTACAACTTAAGTCAAAGTTTTTAATTTGTTAACTAAATCAATTTTGTTAATAATGTGACATGGTACTAACAAAAGAAAATAACATTTGGCGCAAATATATAACAAAAATTTTTAATTGAAAGTTTTTTAATTCTGCTGATCCTTCAGAACTTCTCCTTTCATGGGAGGCTCCTTGACGCTGGTGAGGGGCTCTTGATCTAGGGAACTGGATCTGTGCTCCAGTTCCCTGAATTGAGCCTAAATACCGTTCATTTTCCTAGGAGCTGTATGACTCCAGTGAATAATAATTAATAATGATATTCATTAATCCTACTGCTTTCTTTTCCCCCATGAATAAATTTCCTTCCTCCATATTCATTATTTCTAATCTGACCGTCAATCGTTAATTTTCTTGACTTTCACTCATGTCCTGCTCTTTTCTGTTTTCACTTTCAGCGTCTTCCCTCACATCTTCACAAATTCCTCTACCAACTTCCGCAACATGTTTTTAAACTTACAAAAGCACGGTATCATCAGCAAAGAACAATTGTGAAATCTCTCACTTTAAATAAAATTTATATTTTAAACCTTTCGTCTCCCCAGTAATGAAGTATTTACATCTTTTACAACCCACTCATCAATTTACACATTAAACAACCAAGGTGACATTACACATAAAATCCAAGGTCAGTATTTAATGAGAAATATTCCCACTTTCTCCCTCACATCCTGAGCTTCAAAATCCTCATGAGAAATTCTCAATATCATTTATCCCCTCAAGGGAGGCTCCTTGACGCTGATGAGGGGCTCTTGATCTAGGGAATTCGATCTGTGCAACAATTCCCTGAATTAAGCCTGAATGCCTTCTATCCCATCCCACAGGCGCTGAATAATCCCTACGGGTTTAGCGCTCACCTATAATTACATCACTTAACATTTGCAAAATTAGCCACATCGTTCTATCTTTACTGTCATTTCCTGAGTTGATAAATGCAACAAACAGCTTACCCCTATTAAGATATTACTTATATAATATGTGCATGAATATAATGATAATATTACTTATATATGTGTATGAATGATGACAAGTGTTCCATATATTGTTGGCCTTTTATAATTCCACATTATTCCTATGCAGTCTTACTTTCTGCCTTTTGCATAAAATTGTTGATGATAGGGACGCAGTACACTGTTGTTGATGATAGGGGTGCAGTACACTGTTGTTGATGATAGGGGTGCAGTGCACTGTTGTTGATAACAGGGGTGCAGTACACTGTTGTTGATGACAGGGTGCAGTACACTGTTGTTGATGATAGGGATGCAGTACACTTGTTGATGAAGGGGTGCAGTACACTTGTTGATGAAGGGATGCAGTACACTGTTGTTGATGATAGGGATGCAGTACATTGTTGTTGATGATAGGGTGCAGTACACTGTTGTTGATGATAGGGATGCAGTACCTGTTGTTGATGATAGGATGCAGTACATTGTTGTTGATGATAGGGATGCAGTACACTGTGTTGATGATAGGAGTGCAGTACACTGTTGTTGATGATAGGGGTGCAGTACACTTGTTGATGATAGGGATGCAGTACACTGTTGTTGATGATAGGGATGCAGTACACTGTTGTTGATGATAGGGGTGCAGTACACTGTTGTTGATGATAGGGATGCAGTACACTGTTGTTGATGATAGGGGTGCAGTACACTGTTGTTGATGACAGGGGTGCAGTACACTTGTTGATGATAGGGTGCAGTACATGTTGTTGATGATAGGTGCAGCATATGTTGTTGATGATAGGGATGCAGTACACTGTTGTTGATGATAGGGATGCAGTACACTGTATAGTTGTGATAGAAGGATGCGTACACTGTTGTTGATGAGTAGGATGCAGTACACTTGTTGTTATGATAGGGATGCAGTACACTGTGTTGATGATAGGGATGCAGTACACGTTGTTGATGATAGGGATGCAGTACACTGTTGTTGATGATAGGGTGCAGTACACTTGTTGATGATAGGATGCAGTACATGTTGTTGATGATAGGGATGCAGTACACTTGTTGATGATAGGGATGCAGTACACTTGTTGATGATAGGGATGCAGTACACTGTTGTTGATGATAGGGATGCAGTACACTTGTTGATGATAGGGATGCATAATGGCTTGTTGATGATAGGGATGCAGTACACTGTTTGATGATAGGATGCAGTACATTTGTTGTGATAGGTGCAGTACACTGTGTTGATGATAGGGATGCAGTACACTTTGTTGATGATAGGATGCAGTACACTGTTGTTGATGATAGGGATGCAGTACACTGTTGTTGATGATAGGGTCAGTACATGATGTAGGTGCAGTACATTGTGATAGGATGCAGTACACTGTTGTTATTAGGGATGCAGTACATTTAAGTAGTACTGTTGAGGAGCAGTACATTTATGTATCAGACAGTTGTATAGTATACTGTTGATATAGACATACACTGTTTTAATGGGCATACGTTTTTAGCACATTTATGTGACCGTATAAGGAGCAACCTGTGTGGCCTGTTATTGAGGCACTGTATAGTCAGTACCGTATAGATGCGACACTGTATGGTCAGCTGTATATAGGTCATCTGTTGTGATAGGCGCACTTGTTATAAGTGAGTCACTTGTTGATATGGATCAACACTTTGTTGGCATTTTATGAGTATTGATATGGATACTTGAAGGGTGAGTACTTTGTTATAAGGTGCAACATGTTGTAGGTGAGTGTTGTGGCGTACTGTTATATGGGATACACTGTTGATAGCAGTACCGGTTGGATACCTGTTGATATGGGTCGTACATGTTTTGATAGGGCAGTAACTGTTTATGAGATGAGTACACTTTTGATGAAGCAGTACATGTTGATAAGATCAGTACTGTTGATGATAGGGACGTACATTTGTTGATGATAGTGAGTACACTGTTATATGATGCAGTACTTGTGATAGGGCAGTACCTTGTTGAATAGGTGCAGTACTGTTGATATGGTGCAGACACTGTTGATGAGGTGCAGTAACTGTTGTTATGAAGGTGCAGTACACTGTTGTTATGATAGGGTCAGTACAGTTGTTGATATAGGGCAGACATGTGTTGATGATAGGATGCAGACATTTGTTGTATAGGAGCAGTACACTTTGTTGATGATGGGTGCAGTACACTGTTTTGAAGGTCAGCATTTGATATAGGCAGTACACTTTGTTGATATGGATCAGTACACGTTGTTGATGATAGGTGCAGTACACTGTTGATGAAGGGAGATACTGTTGATGATAGGGTGCAGTAACTGTTGATGATAGGTGCGTACACTTGTTGATATAGGTGCAGTACACTGTTGTTGATAGGGTCAGTACACTTGTTGATGATAGGTGCGCACTGTTGTGATGAAGGTGCAGTACATTGTTATGAAGGTGAGTACACTGTTGTTATGATAGGTGCAGTACATGTTGTTATGATAGGGTGCAGTACACTTGTTGATGATAGGTCAGTACACTGTTGTTGTGAAGAGCATACACGTATAGTCAGACTGGATAGGGATGCAGTACACTTTTTGATGAAAGGTCAGTACTGTTGATATAGGAGCATACACTTGTTGATGATAGGATGCAGTACACGTTGTTATGATAGGTGCAGTACACTGTTGTTATGATAGGGATCAGTACTGTTGATATAGGATCAGCACTTGTTGATGATAGGTGCAGACAGTTGTGAAGTGCAGTACAGATTAGATGCAGTACACTTGTTGAGATGATGCACTGTTGTTGTGATAGGCAGTACATTGTTATGATAGGAGTACATGTTGTGTCTTGATGGTCAGACACTTTATGATAAAGATAATTTTGATAACGTACACTTGTTGATATGGACGGAGCATACCTTGTTGATGTAGGATCGACATTGTGATGAAGGGCAACACTGTTATAGACAGACACTTGTTGATAAGATGCACATTGTTGATAAGGGCAGTATGTTGTTATGATAGGATCAGTACACTGTTGATAGGTAGAAGTTTTGGAAGCAGTAATGTTTGATAGGATGCAGTACATGTTATATGGGTCATATATAGGTGAGTACACTTGTATGATAGGTGCGCATGTTGATAAGGTGATCACTTGTTGATGATAGGGTGCAGACATGTTATGATAGGTGCAGTACACTGTTTATGATAGGTAGTACATGTTGTTATTAGGTCAGTACATTTGTTGATGATAGGATGATACAGTTGTTGATGATAGGACAGTACACTGTTTTGATGGTAGTCACGTGTTGATGAAGGTGCAGACATGTTGTTGATGAAGGATCAGTACACGTTGTTGATGAAGGTGAGACCTGTTATGATAGGATCATAATGTTGATGATAGGCAGTACATTGTTGTATAGGATAGTACATGTTGTTGATGATGGTGCAGTACAGTTGTGTAAGATGAGATAGTATGTATAGGTGCAGTACACTGTTGATGAAGGGACATGTTGTATGATGGTGCAGTACACTGTTGATGATAGGGTGCAGTACTGTTGTTGATGATGGATGACACGTTGTTGATAAGGGTGCGACATTGTTGATGATAGGGATCGTACACTGTTGTTGATGATAGGATGCATACACTGTTGTGATGAAGGTGCAGTACACTTGTTGATGATAGGGGCAGACACTTGTTATGAAGGGTGCAGTAATCTTGTTGATGATAGGGTGCAGTACATGTTGTATGATAGGGAGCAGACACTGTTGATGAGGGTGCAGACTTGTTGATGAAGTGCAGTACACGTTTGATAGGGTGCAGAACTTGTTGATGATAGGGATGTGATGAAGTACAACTTGTTGAGTAAGGGTGCATACTTGTTGATGATAGGGTGCAGTAATTGTTGTGATGAAGATGCAGTAAGTGCAGAATGCGTACATTGTTGTATGATAGGGAGTACACTGTTGTGTTGGGATGCAGTACACTGTTGTTGATGAGGGGTGCAGTACTTGTTGATGATAGGGAGCAGACATGTTGTTATGATAGGAGCAGTACACGTTGTTGATGGGGTGCAGTACCGTTGTTGATGAAGGAAACTTTCCAATATTTCAAGTGTTTCAAAGTTATTTCCAACCAATTGATCGTAAGTCAAAATGGACGTAAGTCAAACCTTAGAAAATTACCTATAGGGATACTTAAAAATTAAATCTTAATCTTGTAAAGCAATCATTCTTTTATGTTTGTGGAAATCATTTAATCTGTTCATTATTATTGATTGGTTTTCAAAAATGGGTGAATAACTTCTGAGATAATAGCCGAAAGTGCACACGTACCCAAGTACAGTGGTCCCTCGGTTTTTCCGAAAATTCGCTCCAGAATGCTGCTCAAGTGCCATTACCGAACGAATTTACTTCCTTAAGAAATAATGTCACGTAGGTTAGTCTATTTCAGACCCCCAAAATACACTTGCAACAGCACTTACGAAAATACACTTACAAAAAAAGTTCGAGTTTGGAGATGCACGAAAACCGAGGACCACTGTACATGTACTCAGAATTTTTTTTCCCGAAAAATTCTTTTTTTTTTCAGTATTTTCGTAAGCTACGAAAGTGTCTATTACAGTTTGCCCTTGTGCTTTGATCCATCTTCTCATAAGAGTGATGAAAGAAGGGATAATAAGCCATATGATTGGTGGTGTCTACAAAGTCCCTTTCCTATCTGCGCAGCAGGCCTTCATATTATGCTAGATAATATTTATTCTGGCATATTTTTTATGTTTCTATGCTATTGATATTTCACCTTACATCATAATAGATGAATTGTGATAGGTAAATAAGCCTTATTGTTGATATTAGCATAAGAATACAACATTTTGTTGGCTGCTCTCTCTTGCCTGTGTCAGCACTTCTACCCAGAAGGTTCCTGTATATCAGCCACAGTTATTGTAATGATTTGATTTGATTATTTTTGTATTTCATTTTTTTATTTTACTTTTTATGCTGTTAGTACTGTATTTTATACTGTAAGGTTTAGGAGAAACACTGTGCACAACCACAAACAGTTGTTTATTTCCTAGAACATTTGCATACAAAACAATGTGTTTGAATTCACTTCGAATGTAAGAAACTGCATGAACAGAAAAGTACAAAATAATGAAATATTAATGAAATACAGTGGTCCCTCGGTTTTCGTGCATCTCCAAACTCCCAACTTTTATGTAAGTGTATTTTCGTAAGTGCTGTTGCAAGTGTATTTTTGGGGGTCTGAAATAGACTAACCTACGTGACATTATTTCTTAAGGAAGTAAATTGCCGTAATGGCACTTGAGCAGCATTCTGAACAAATTTTTGGCGAAACCGAGGGACCACTGTACAAATAAGGATTGGGACACATATACAGCCCACTAGTGCTTGGTTGGGAATCGTCTACGCTTTCTTCCTCTGAAGGGGTACGGGTGGGGGGGAGGTGGGGGAGCACTTTTCTTGATAAACATACAGAGACTTGTTTGAATTTTCCATTTTTCTTTCTTTCTGCATAAAGAACATGCCCAGTTTGGGCCAACAGGCCTGCTGCAGTGTTCTCATAATGTAATAGAGAAGGGACACTGAAACTTGCCTTCTCAAATCCATCCATCCATATACATTTGCCCAACCTATTTTTTATGCTACCCAAGCCATAGCTTTGTAACCTTTCTTTCATGTACCAGCTGACTTTTCCACCACATGTTTAACTACTACTACTACCTCTACTTGTGTGGGCTGAAACATTGTCAATATAGGATCACATTATACTGCTGCGTCTGACCGTGTGTCTGAAAACCTGCTGCCCAACGCACAGTCGTAAGTCGAGTGGTTTTATGTCGCGCAGGTCGAAGTCGGATGGTGAGGTACTCTGATATATATTCTTATGTGTCCTGTACCTAAATAAACTTACTGTGCTGGCATGCAGGTACACATTAAAATCACTAAGAGTGTCTTATTAGTCTTGAGAATGCCATATTAATAATAATAATACAGTGGACCCTCTAGTAGCGAGCAAAATTCATTCCAGAAGCCTGCTAAAGTGCCATTATCGAATGAATTTACTCCTTAAGAAATAATGTCAAGTAGGTTAGTCCATTTCAGACCCCAAAATACACTTACAAAAGCACTTACAATATTATACTTACATAATTGTACAATTTCCGGGGTGCTCGTTACTCAGGGGTCCACTGTAATAATGATAATAATAATACGCAATAATACTCACTCTGAGGATCATTAAATGTCGTATATTACTTTAACATAAACATTTTCATTAATCCATCTATGATATTTTTTCAAAATTATATAATAAACATGCTACGTAACATATAAACATGATAAATACACCCCACAGTAAAATAAATTAACATAAATATGAGATGTTACGTGTAGATGAACGTGTATGAACCAAAACCAGATGCGTTCGTCTGCTTGTTTACATCCTCCGCGTCTCTCTCCTCTCATTTACTTGTTCTCTCTCTCTCGTTTATTCGTTTTTACCTCGTTTACTCGCCTCTCACCCTACATTGAGACTACAAATATTTTAAGGAAAGTGATGTGTGTACTGTATATGCATTTTATCGCTCTGGGGAGCTTTAAATGTCGTAGTATATTACGTGTGGGTGGGGTGCTGCATGGGGCTGATATCATTACAATGGGACCACAGAGCATCTCCTTGATTTTAAGTGGGTGAGAGCGGTTGCCCGATGTGTCATCCTTGAAGCTAAACTCACTTGTTGGTGGGATTCTGCTTCTACCATAACTTGGGCTTCCTCTATGAGTGCAGTTTGGAAAAAGGTATGGAAATTCAGTGGCATGTACTCTCCAGATATGGCTCCTGTTCTTCGGGTTACCAGTGTCAGCATTGCAAGACCTCTTGAAGTTGCCACAGGGATTGGAAATCATCTTGTCTGTATCCCTCAGGGACTCCAGGTATGTCCTTTGTTTCTTTCCACCAAATCTAGCAGAGATGAGTCTTATAATGTGCCTTTTACACTTCTGGAACTGGAGTCAATATTTTCCGCTTGCTGATTGCCGGCAGCAGGGCCTGACGGCATTCATATTTGTATGTTTCAGCATTTACATCTGTTAGCTCTTGCAGTTCTCTTACATTTTTTTAATCTTATCTGGTAGAAAGGGGTTCTTCCCCAGCTGTGGGAAAACTGCCGTTGTTCTGCCTTTTCGTAAACCAGGTACTTCGGCCCATGATACCTCACACTATTGTCCCATTACTCTTACCAGAGCAGTTTGCAAGTTGATGGAATGTCTAGTAAATAGACATTTGGTGTTGTATTTAGAGACACACAATAGTCTCTCCATTTGTCAATATGCCTTTCATAAGGGCCACTCTGCTATTGACCCCTTACTCCGCTTAGATACCTATGTTCGTAATGCCTTTGCTAGTAACCACTTGGTTATCGCAGTCTTTTTTTATATTGAAGAGGCATATGACACCATTTGGAGATACAACATCTTGTCCCAAGCTCACTCCTTAGGCCTCCGAGGCAGTTTGCCACTTTTCCTTAAAAACTTCTTATCTGAGAGACGTTTCCGTGTTCGGGATAATAATTTACTTTCCCCAGACTTTGTCCAAGCTGAAGGTGTTTCTCAGGGATGTGTACTTAATATAATATATTTTTATTTTAGCATGATACATGTTTGTACAGAGGAGTGTAACAATTGTGTGAACATGCCAAAAGCCCCTTTATATGCAGAGCATTTCGGGCAAACTTAAGATTAATAAGGCAATAACAGTGCTGTAATTTGTACATATGGTCATTAGGTGAGTTACAATGAATACAAGAAAATTTAATGTACTATTAGTTACAAATACAAATACAAATTTTTATTTCATTGCAAGTTTACATTGAGATTATGTAATTACAATAATGAGTTGCAGTGCAAAGAGAGCCACTATCATGCCATGGTATTATGGGCAGACTAAATTTAATAGCTTACAGACTACTTAATACTAGAGAATTTGATCATAGTTTAAGTTGTATATCTGTTTTTATTTATAGCAGACAGTAAGTTTACTCAAATTAACAATCTGGGGATGTTACATTGGGACAAATTGAAAGTATTTTGCAGGTTGTTTATATCAATAGTAAATATTTAACCCTTTGACTGTTTCGGTCATATACGTCTTACGAGCCAGTGTTTCGGACGTACATATAGTAAAAAATTCTAGCGGCTTCAAATCAAGCGGGAGAAGGCTGGTAGGCCCACATATGAGAGAATGGGTCTGAGTGGTCAGTGTGCGCTGTATAAAAAAATCCTGCAGCACACAGTGCATAATGAGAAAAAAAACTGACCGTGGTTTTGGATTAAAACGCCGACTTTGAGGTGTATTTTCGTATAGTATTAATGATTGTATTCTCTTTTTCGTGGTCTCATTTGATAGAATGGAAAACATTACAGAAATAGAGATGATTTTGATTAGTTTCATGATGAAAATGACCTGTGGAAATGTAGTACACAAATCACGCCATGCGTCCAATACACGTCAACTGGTGAGTCTAATATTCTTACACAAGTGCACTGATATTATTTATACCATTTTTACAATAATGCAGTAGTCTGCATAACAGTAAATCTTCTATTTTTTGTGTGAATAAAAAATCAAAATACAAAGCAAGAGGAGCCTAAAGACGTGACTAATGAACAGAGAAAAATCTTATTTTAGTGCCAGGAATGTCTGCATTGTTTATTCTGGACCCTATTTTGAAATTGACATCTTTTTTTATTTTGCATGAAATTGGCTAAATTGCCAATTTTTGTGACCACTTTATTGGGTAGTTGAAATCGGTAAATTGGTGGTTTCTTGTACTCAGTCGATAGAACAAATGGAGTTCTAAAGAAATAGCTATGAGTTTGGTCGACTGTAACAATGGAATTGGCCAAAAATAGGGCTCAAAGTCGGTGAAATCGCCAATCCTTATACAGTGGTACCTCGACTTACGATATTAATCCGTCAGAGAGGGCATATCTTAAGGCGAAACAATCGTTAGACGAATCAATTTTCCCCATAAGAAATAATGGAAATAAATTTAATCCGTCCAAGACTTCCAAAAGTAGTTAAATAAAATATTTTTTAGAACTTTTTGACATTAAATAATAAATAATTTAATAAAGAATACCTAAATACACATGCAATTATTGAACAATAACATGTCACTTACATTTATTGAAGAGTTGTTGATGTGTGGAGGACGGGAGGAGGGGAGAAGGTGGAGTAGTATGCTAGTGTTTGGAAGGGGAATCCCCTTCCATTAACACTGCAGGTACCAAGTCCTTTTCTGGGGTTACTTCCCTTTTCTTTGAATGCCACTAGGACCAGCTTGAGAGTCACTGGACCTCTTTCTAACAACAAATTTGTCCAGGGAGCTCTGTGTCTGGCGATTCTTTAACACATCCCTGAAATGACACACCACTGTGTCATTGTACAGGTTGCCAGCACGGCCTGCAACAGCATGGTTAGGGTGATATTCATCCATAAATGCTTGCACATCACTCCATTTGGCACAGATCTCCCTAATCCTTGAAGAAGGCACATTCTTCCATTTTTGTTCCACCTCCTCCTCCTCCTCTGAACCATTGTCCTGACCACTGGTCTCTTGTTCCAGTTGCTGTTGAAGCTCTTGCAGATCTTCAGTGGTTAGCTCTTCCTTGTGCTCCTCCACCAACTGTTCCACATCCTCACCACTCACCTCTAACCCCAAAGACTTGCCCAATTCCACAATTTCTTCCACAACAGGCTCAGGCTCAGGCTCAGGCTCAGGGTTCTGAGGCTCAGCCAAAACCTTCAAAATCCCTCTCTAGGACACAGTCTGGCCACAATTTTCTCCAGGCAGAGTTCAAAGTCCTGGTAGTCACTCCCTCCCAAGCCTTACCTATAAGGTGTACACAATGCAGCATATGGAAATGTTTTTTCCAAAATTCTCTTAGGGTTATGTTCATGTCTGTGGTCACATCAAAGCACTTTGAAACATTGCTTTGGTATAGAGTTTTTAAAGTTGGAAATGACCTGCTGGTCCATGGGCTGGAGGAGAGGAGTGGTATTAGGGGCAAGAACTTCACTTTGATGAATTTAAACTCCTCCACAATTTTCTCTACCAAGTTTGGAGGATGACAAGGAGCATTGTCCATTATCAGGGGCACTTAAGTGGCAAATTATTGTCCAATAGATATTTCTTCACACTGGGGCCAAACACGCCATTGAACCAATCTAAGAAAATGTCCTTTGTGACCCATGCCTTTTGTTAGACCTCCACATCACACACAAGTTAGACTTGCTGACACCGCATCTGCCAAACACTCGGGATTTTCAAAAGATACACTAGTAAAGGCTTCACTTTGCAATCACCACTGGCATTGGCACAAAGCATCAAAGTTAGCCTGTCTTTCATAGGCTTATGTCCTGGCTGTGCCTTTTCCTCCTGAGTAATGTAGGTCCTGTTGGGCATTTTCTTCCAAAACAAGCCTGTTTCATCACAATTAAACACTTGTTGGGGGAGGAATTGTTCAGCCTCTAGGTACTCCTGGAATTCAGGCACATATTTTTCAGCCGCACTTTTGTCACAACTGGATGCCTCACCATGCCTCACAACACTATGTATGCCAGTACGCTTCTTAAATTTTTGAAACCAGCCTCTGCTGGCTTTAAATTCGCTCACTTCATCACTCGTTGCAGGCATTTTCTTAAGGAGATCATCATGCAACTGCCTTGCTTTTCACATATTATTGCCTCCGAAACAGTATCTCCTGCTAACTGTTTCTCGTTGATCCACACCAACAACAACCTTTCCACATTTTCCAGCACTTGTGGTCTGTGTTTTGTGATCACACATGAACCTTTTGCAACAACAGCTTCCTTGATTTTATTTGAATTTTTCTTATCCACAATGGTAGCGATGGTAGAAAAGGGTTTACCATACAGCCTGGCCAGCTCACTGATACGCACTCCACTTTCATATTTTTCTATTATCTCCTTCTTCAGTTCTATCGTACATATATTTCTGTTCCTCTTTGCCACAGGCTTAGCACTAGGATCTTTCCTTGGACCCATGGTAGCTTATTTAGCAGTTGCAAGCACTAAAAACAGTGGAATAATGACAATATACTGGTATGAATGCGTGGGTGTGGGTGGGTGGTCGCTCTCGCTTGTAAACAATAGCACTGACGCTCCCTGGAGTGCGCGCTCAGCTGGGCGCCAAGCGGACACGTCCGGTACGAATGTCGTTAGACGAATCAAACATCGTAAGTCGCATTCAAATTTCTTATGTTATAAATATCGGTTATCGAATATAACGTAAGATGATAACATCGTAAGTCGAGGTACCACTGTATATTGCCGACATCGCTAACTTCGCGAGAGCGTAATTCCATAAGTTTTCCATCAAATTTCGTACTTTTGGTGTCATTACCATCAGGAAAAGATTCTCTTATCATTTCATAAGAAAAAATAATTTTTTTTTTCCCAGAATTTTGTGACATAGAATGACTGTTTCAGAATGGGGCCTCCGACAGTCAAAGGGTTAAATTAAATTATGGGAATATAACATTGAGCATTGTTGAAAGTTTACAGTATGAGAATGCTATAGTTGGGTGTAAGGTAGTATTGATTTGGGCAGGTATTTATACTACCATGTAGTATTAACCCTTTGACTGTTTCGGCAGTATATATACGTCTTACGAGCCACTGTTTCAGATGTATATATACTCACAAATTCTAGCGGCTTCAAATCAAGCGGGAGAAAACTAGTAGGCTTACATATGAGAGAATGGGTCTGTGTGGTCAGTGTGGGCTGTATAAAAAAAATCCTGCAGCACGCAGTGCATAATGAGAGAGAAAAGAACTCCGACCATTTTTTGGATTAAAGCGCCGTCTTTGAGGTGTATTTTTGTATAGTATTTATGATTGTATTATCTTTTTTTATGGTCTCGTTTGATAGAATGGAAAACATACTACAGAAAATACGTAGATGATTTTGATTAGTTTCATGATAAAAACGACCTTGAAATTGAGCTCAAAGTAGGGGAAATGTTTGATTTTTGCAAATGTTCAAGAGTAAACAAATCACGCCATGCGTCCAATACACATCAATTGGCGAGTCTAATATTCTTTCACAAGTGCACTGATATTATTTATACCATTTTTACAATAATGCAATAGTCTGCATAACGTTAAATCTTCTATTTTTTGTGTGAATAAAAAATCAAAATAGAAAGCAAGAGTAATATAAGAGGGGCCTAAAGACATGACTAATGAACAGATAACATCTTATTTTAGTGCCAGGAATGTCTGCATTGTTTATTCTGGACCCTATTTTGAAATTGACAACTTTTTTATTTTTCATGAAATTGGCCAAATTGCCAATTTCTGACCACTTTATTGGGTAGTTGAAATCGGTAAATTGGTGGTTTCTTGTACTCAGTCTATAGAACAAATGGAGTTCTAAAGAAATAGCTATGGGTGTGGTCAACTGGAACAATGGAATTG
This sequence comes from Cherax destructor, assembly GCA_009830355.1. NCBI lineage: Eukaryota > Metazoa > Arthropoda > Malacostraca > Decapoda > Parastacidae > Cherax > Cherax destructor. Next base: position 18,249 of record WNWK01005220.1, on the reverse strand, counting down.
GCCGAAAATAGGGCTCAAAGTCGGCGAAATTGCTGATGCGTATATATCGCCGAGATCACTAACTTCGCGAGAGCATAACTCCGTAAGTTTTCAATAAAATTTTCTACTTTTGGTGTCATTACCATCGGGAAAAGATTCTCTATCATTTCATAAGAAAAAAAATTTTTTTTTTTAAATTTTGCGACAACAGAAGAGCACTCAGTACGTATTAGGGGTTGCGACAGTCAAAGGGTTAAGTAATGTATGAACTTTGGGCATCTAATTTTGAGGTTTTAACCCTTTGGGGGTCCAAGGGGTCTCTCTGAAACTCGTTCTCAGGGTCCACGAATTTAAAAAAAAAAAAAAAAAATTCTTATGAAATGATAGTTTTTTTTTTCTAAATCTAATAGGCTAAAAATTACATTTTTGCGATCAATACTCACCGAAATATAGAGGATTGAAGTTGACGAAAAATGAACTGGTGCCGGCAACATCGGTAACTGCCGGTTGGCCGGTAATTTTCTTTTTTCTTTCTTGAAGTTGTTTTCTGATATATTTTTTTTTCCAAATAACTTTTATAGCATGTGAGACCAATATAAGTGCTGTTTTTCAAATATTCACTCGCTAAGTATTTCACAATCATTACATAAATTTTCTTATCACTATTTTGTTTACACAACTTATTTACAGTTATTCACAATAACAAATATTGTTTCTTTTCATTGTTCAATCATGTATATACATATATATAGTCACTGGACATGTTTCTAGAAGTTCTGCAGCCTGTGGAAGTCTCTGAAACATAGTTCCATGCACAGTGGTGTTTTACATTCCACACACATAAAACGAGTGTCTTTGCGTTGTTGTGGCCGTTTTTGTGTATGTGCACAGACAAAACACCTCCTCTGAGCCTTTTTCTTGCAAGCAATAGCAGGCAGTTTTGTTAGGAAGTGTTCACCACCAAGCCTCAGACGAGAAGGTAGGTGTTGATAACCTGGTGTTGGGCGGGTTTCTATTGCAGGTGTTGCTCCTTGGTACTTGAATACTATTATTTGTCTGATGACAGACAAACAAAATTCGCCATATGGTGGTTTGTTTGTGGTCTTCAACTTATAAATATTATAAGCATTGAGCATGGTAATGTCCAGAATGTGAAAAAAGAGTTTTATGTACCACTTGTAACTCTTGCGAACACAATCAGCAAACCCAATTTGCATGTCACATTTGTCCACTAAGCGCATATTGGGCGTGTAATCCATTACAGCTGCAGGTTTTAGAATGAGTTCATTGGTCTCTCTATGCAGCCTGCCAGTGTCTGTCATTTCGTTAGGGTGAATTGATGACAACAGTGTGACATCTCGTTTGTCATGCCACCGAAATGCCATGATGTCATTGGAAGCAAACGCTTGCACCTCACCTCTACGAGTGCCAGCATTGAACCTTGGCATATGCTTACGATTTACACGCACTGTACCGCACACATCTGTCAAGTTCACTCGCAAAAAATCACTGAGGGAGGGGCTTGTGTACCAGTTATCAGTATATAATATATGCCCCTTACCAAGATATGGTTCCATCATTGTTCTAACCACATCACCAGAGATACCCAGTAACTTCCTGGTATCTTTCAATGTATTTCTTCCAGTGTACACAATAATATCCAATACAATACCACTGTAGCAATCACAAAGCACAAACAACTTTATACCAAAGCGTTTCCTCTTGCTTGGTATATACTGCTTGAATGACAGTCTACCTTTGAACAGAATCAGTGACATGTCAATAACAAGCTTCCTGAAGGGATAAAAATGCATATTGAATTTCTCTTTCAGATACAGAAACACATTCCTAATCTTATATAACCTGTCGTTTCTGTCAGGCCTGGTTTTGTCTGAGAAATGGAGCATCCTTAGCAGTAGCACAAATCGATTCACTGATATTATATCACTAAAACCTGGTGTTGCAATCAGGCGGTCTGTCGACCAGTATGATTTGACACGGTGCTTAAAAACATGTGGCATAAGCATTATTGTGGCAAAGAACAAGTACATCTCAGCCACAGTTGCCTCTTTCCACCTGTTGAGGCATGATGTTGGTGAAAGTATTGTGTTTGCCATGGTGTACTCGTAGTATCTGTTGCTTTCCCTGACAATAATTTCCATCAGGGGATCGTCAAAGAATAACTCGAAACATTCCAGTTCACTGGCATTGTTCCCAAGTGGACAAGATGGGCGTATTCCACTTGGACTTTCATCAAACTGATGGGGATTGGGAATAAAATTGTCAGCGTCCTGCCAATCCCAGGTGCGGTCTGCTGGTGGGTATTGGATATTTACAGGTGGTTGTGGGGGTTGTGGAAGTGGAGGTTGTGGTTGTGGGGGTTGGTGGGTAGGTGAGGATGGCCGCTGAGCTGACTCAGCGGCGTCGGTGCCAGCATGGTCCACTGCTGGTTCCTCGCGCCTGGCACCACCACCACCAGTTGCATGCACATTTCTCATTCCAATTGCAACACTATCATCTTCATTTTCACTATCATTTCCTGTTGTACGCCCACGGGATGTACTCCGAGATGTACTCCTTCCCCTTGGAACAGCATATGGCACGCTACCAGAGCGCATATACCGTCGTATATACTGACGCTTCACTGGAGAATATTCTGCTCCACTCTCGCTACTGGAACTGTTTTGAAGAGCTTGGCATTCATATTCACTATCACTATCATCACCATTGCTCACATCAGAGTCTGGGATATGAGTAAATAACAGTTTCCTCTTTCGTCCTGGAACAATTGAGCGTGAACAAGATGCCACAACACCGGAGGTGGACGGCTGAGGGTCGTCTGGGTTTTCCCCAATATTACCGGTATTATGGTCATTAGTTTCGATCACAACCTCATCAAAACCTTGAAACTCATCACCACTGACACTCCCATCAGTGTTAGAACTGTCACTGGGGAACAAAAGTGTTCCAATTCGCCAAGAAGTGAGGAGTTTCTTACCGCACACTGACCACGCAGACCCATTCTCTCACCACTAGGCCTACCAGCCATTTCGCGCTTAATTTGAAGGCCCTAGAATTTATGCGTACTAGTACGTCAATAACCACAGTGCGTAAAACGTACTTGTATGACCATAACCCCGAAAGGGTTAAGATTTAGGTAATTGGGAGATTTTTTGGTAAAGTTAAGTTTTGAGTATTGAGTTTTTAGTTAGGGTGAGTAGGTGGTTTTTGAGGAGAGTCTTAAATTGATGTTCAGACCGGGTTACTTTAGTATTTACTGGTAATGAATTCCAAATTTTAGGGCCCTTTATGTACATAGAGTTTTTACTCAGTGTGATATGGACACGAGGTACATCAAAAAGTGATCTGTATCTTGTGTTATGGTCGTGCGTCCTGTTAAGGTTGCTAAGGAGAGGTTTGAGTGGACAGTTTATGTTTGAGTGTATTGTTATATGTATGTAGTAGGCACAAGAATAAGTATGGATGTTCTTTATGGTGAGTAGTTTTAGACTTTTGAATATTGGTGGAGTATTCTGTCTGGAGTGGGAATTTGTTATCATTCTGACTGCAGCCTTTTGCTGGGTTATTAGTGGTCTTAGGTGATTGAATGTTGTTGATCCCTATGCACAAATTCCATAGGTGAAAAGATAGATGAGTGAATTATACAGTGCAAGGAGAACTGATTGTGGAACATAGTACCGTATCTTTGATAGTATGCCTACTGTCTTAGAGATTTTCTTGGAAATTTGTTGTATATGTGTCTGGAATTTGAGGCTACTGTCAAGGTGGATTCCTAGTTCACGCTATATGGCTTTGATAAGTTAGTTAGAGAAGAATTACAGTTTTGATATATACAAGTACAGTAGACCATCATTTAGCACAAGTTTATATGGCACGATTTGGGTAATTAACTTTACACGGTTCGCGGTCGCCCGCGGTGGGTTGCACCATTGAGTCAGTGGGGGAGACCTACTGCTATCCCCTGCCACCCTCACCCACCCACGCATCCCTCCCAGCCTTCAGTTTGGTTCATATGCGTGCAGGACGACAATAATCGGGAAGCTCGCTGTGTTTATTTACATACATACATTTTCTCATTTTCATTGCATTTTGATCAATCTGCCAAGCAATCATGACACCCAGTAAGCATACAAGTGTTCCTGCAAGTGACAAGAAAAGGTTTAAGCATTCAAGTCCAGGAATTACCAAGAAAATTGAGATATTAGATAAGCTTAACCCTTTGACTGTTTCGGTTGTATATATACGTCTTACGAGCCACTGTTTCGGATGTATTAATACGCGTAAATTCTAGAGGCTTCAGATCAAGCGGGAGAAAGCTGGTAGGCCCACATGTGAGAGAATGGGTCTGTGTGGTCAGTGTGTGCAGTATAAAAAAAATCGGGAAGCCAGTGGTGCATTGTGGGAACGCCATTTCAGTAGTCCATGTTCAGCATGCCTAGCGGTAAGAAATATCTGACTCCGGGCGAATCTGGGACTCTTCTCTTTCCCAGTGATAGCTCTAACACAGATGGAAGTGTCAGTGAAGATGAATTTCATGGTTTTGAGGAGTTTGTGACCGAAAGCAATGATCAGGATACCAGAAGGAAGAAAGAAAAAAGAATGAAAGAAAATAAGTAAGTAGGTAGGTAAGTAAGTTGGTAAGTAGGTAGGAAGGACTGTGGGGAAGAAGAGCAAGGGACCCCATGGGTGTTGACAGGCAGTGAGGGTGGTGAGTGGTGGTAAAATATGTCATTTTGACAGCAGCCGCACCCTGACTCAGCATATTTATAAGTCCACACACTCACAACAACCAGCTTCCAGACGCTATTATCAGTTCTATGAAGTGTCCAGTGACTATATATGTGTATATATAGAAACCAGAGGGAAGAAAGGAAGGAGGAGATGAAAAGAAGGAAGGACGAGATGAAAGGTAGGAAGGAAGGTAGGTAGGTAGGAATGTAGGAAGGAAGGAATATAGGAAGGCATGTAGGAAGGAAGGTAGGTAGGAAGGAAGGCAGGAAGGAAGGCATGTAGGAAGGCATGTAGGAAGGAAGGTAGGTAGGAAGAAAGGTAGGAAGGCAGGCAAGAAGGAAGGTAAGAAGGAATGTAGGAAATAAGGTATAAAGGAAGGAATGACGACCCAGATGACCATCAACCTAGGATAACTAACTAACACAACTGCCTGCTGCTACTTTGAAGAAAACTGCTCAGAAGAGGTGTTTTGTCTGTGCACATACAAAAAAAACGCCCACAAAAATGCAGAGACACTTGTTTTATGTGTGAGGAATGTAAAACACCACTGTGCATAGAACCATGTTTCAAAGAGTTCCACAAGCTGCAGAACTTCTATGAACATGTCCCATGACTGTACATTTGTATATATATTATAGAACAATAGTAATAAAATATTTTTTTATATTATTGGTTTGTGTAAACAAGTTTTGTAAACAATATAATGATAATAATGTTTGTGCGGTTATTGTGTTGCATACAACGAGTGTACATGTATATATGTACATTGCACCTTACTTTGGTCTCACAGGCCACATAAGTTATGTAAAAAATTAAAATAGTGAAAAATACAAACGGCATTCGCCGCTGTTGCCATACGTGGCTCATTTTCTGCCAACTTTATGCCTCCATATCTCGGTAAGTACTGATAGCAAATTTTTTTTTTTTAGGATAAAAACAATCAGAAAAATAATCTTAACATTTTGATAAGAAATTTTTTTTATTTTTTTTTTCAAATATTTTGCAACAACAGGAGAGCACTCAGAATTAGGGGTTGTGACAGTCAAAGGGTTAAGAGTGGTTAAGGCCTATGGCCTTAACCCTTTGACTGTCGGAGGCCCCATTCTGAAACTGTCATTCTATGTCGCAAAATTTTGGAAAAAAATTTCATTATTTTTTCTTATGAAATGATAGAGAATCTTTTCCCGATGGTAATGACACCAAAAGTACAAAATTTGATGGAAAACGTACGGAATTATGCTCACGAAGTTAGCGATGTCGGCGATGTATACACATCAGCGATTTCGCAGACTTTGAGCCCTATTTTCGGCCAATTCCATTGTTACAGACGAATAAACTCATAGCTATTTCTTTAGAACTCCATTTGTTCTATCGATTGACTACAAAAAACACCAATTTACCGATTTCAACTACCCAATAAAGTGGTCAGAAATTGGCAATTTGGCCAATTTCATGCAAAATAAAAAAGATGTCAATTTCAAAATAGGGTCCAGAAAAAACAATGCAGACATTCCTGGCACTAAAATAAGATTTTCTCTGTTCATTAGTCACGTCTTTAGGCCCCTCTTATATTACTGTTGCTTTCTATTTTTATTTTTTATTCACACAAAACATAGAAGATTTACTGTTATGCAGACTACTGCATTATTGTAAAAATTGTATAAATAATATTAGTGTACTTGTGTAAGAATATTAGACTCGCCAGTTGACGTGTATTGGACGCATGTTGTGATTTGTGTACTTTTGAACATTGGCAAAAATCGAACATTTCCACTACTTTGACCTCAATTTCAAGGTCATTTTCATCATGAAACTAATGTAAATCACCTCTATTTCTGTAATATGTTTTCCATTCTATCAAATGAGACCACGAAAAAGATAATACAATCATAAATACTATACGAAAATACACCTCAAATTCGGCGTTTTAATCCAAAAAAAGGTCAGAGTTTTTTTTTCTCATTATGCACTGCGTGCTGCAGGATTTTTTTTATACAGCGCACACTGACCACACAGACCCATTCTTTCATATGTGGGCCTACCAGCTTTCTCCCACTTGATTTGAAGCCGCTAGAATTTTTTAGTATATATACGTGCAAAACACTGGCTCGTAAGACGTATATATACAACCGAAACAGTCAAAGGGTTAATGAAGCGTCAGTTCATACAATTAGGAAGAATGAGGCGAATATACGAGCTTGTGCAATGAATAACCCAAAATGTCATCTCATGAAAAGAATGACACGTAGGTCCCAACAAGTAAATAAAACAGAAAACTTGTTGCTTGAGTGGATTGAACAAAAGACAAAGAAAGGTGCACCACTTAATTTCCTCTTAATTAGGGAAAAGGCCTTACAGTTGTTTAAAGCAGTGTGTGATAAGGAAGGAAGGCCTGAAAAAGAGTGTGTTTAGCACAGGCTGGTTCCACAACATTAAGTTGCATAATAAGTTACATAATATTAAGTTTTCTGGTGAAAGTGCTTCAGCTGATCATACAGCAGCAAGTAATTTCCCTGCTGAATTGCAGGAAATTATTTCTGAGGGTGGCTATGCTGTGTTTAAGGGTGACGAGACAAGTGTTTTCTGGAAGAAAATGCTAACACGAACTTATATCAGTCAGCAAGAGAAAAGTGCATCAGGCTTCAAGACAGCAAAGGATCACTTCACCTTGCTCCTTTGCGGTAATGCATCCAGTGATTTCAAGTGTAAGCCCATGGTTATTTACCGATCTAAGAATCCTCGTGCTTTGAAAGATGTGGATAAAAACACCTTACCAGTAATTTGGAGGTCAAACCAGTCCGCATGGATGACAAAGGAAATATTTATTGACTGGTTTAAGCATCACTTTATTCCTGAAATCAAGTTTTACCTGCACAGCAAGAACCTTGTATTCAAGGCTCTCTTCATTCTTGATAATTCCCATACTCATCCACAAGCTTTGCTGGATGTGACCCCACATGTAAAAGTTGTATTTTTACCTCCAAATACAACATCTCTGATTCAACCACTGAACCGGGGAATTATTAAGTCATTCAAGTGTAACTACACAAGTTATGGTATTGTGCTTTTTTTGTTATTTATGAAGAAACTAGTTGCATCAATGGACTCTGACTCCAACTTGGCAGTACCAACCTGGCAGTACCAAGCTTCTGGAATAAATTTAACATTGCAGATGCTATCAGCTATGCTAGAAGTGCATGGAATGAAGTGCCCCAATCAACATTAAATGCAGGCTGGGGAAAGTTATGGCCTTCTGTAGTTAATTGTTTCACTGGTTTTCCCTTGCTTGAGAGTGAAGTTCAGGAAATTATTCAGCTGACAAGGAGATTACCAGGTGATGGTTTTAAAGATATGAATGAAGAAGAAGTGAATGAGCTCTTACAAGATGATGATGATGATGAAGACAGGAGTCCAGAGGAAATGTTGGCAGAGTTCAATGCACAGATACAAGGGAGAGAGATAACAGAAGAAGATGAAGAAGAACCTGAAGAAAAACAGTTAACATTGCAGCAGTTATGTGAGCAGTTCCATAATATTGGTAAAATTGCAGACTTTTTCACTGAAGAGGACCCTGACAAAGCTAGAAGCAGAGCTTTGAAACGGGGTCTAGACCAGCTGATGATGCCTTACCGTCACCTGTATGATGTACTGCAGGGTAAAAGAGCCCAGAGATCCATTACAGAATTTATGCACACTGCAATACAACCATCGACTTCAGTACCAGAATTCTACCATACACTTCTACCGACAACCAACAACCATCTACCTTAGCCCAGTAGGGCCACACCATCCATATCCACTCTTCACAACCATCCACAAACATCATTACCCACAATTTAAGGTAAGAAATACTATTATTTCTATTGCATTTGTAGTCTTAAGCAGTAATATATCACGACAATGAACTACAATTACATATTCACCTTGTAAGATCTGTTGGTCTAAAAAAAAGTTGTTTGGCTTTTTGGGGACTCCCAGGAACGTAACCATATTTTTCAAATAAGTTCTTCAGTTCATCTAACACGATTTTACCTAACACGTTTTCAGGAACATAACTATCATGCTAAATGACGGTCTACTGTACGTACATAAAAAATGCAGTATTACAATTGAACACAATTTAAAACAATGAAGTTGAAACAATTTTAACTTTGGTGAAATGATTAAATAGTTGAGCAATCAACAAGCACAATTTACAATAATGAAATTACAATTTAGCACAATTTAAAACAATGAAATTGAAACAATTTTAAGTTTGAAGATGATTAAATAGTTGAGCAATCATAAATTATTTAGGAGTTTTTTGAGTAATTGGTAGGTGTCCCGTAGCTCGATCGCTAGCGCACTCAGCTCACACACTGGGGTCTGGGGTTCAAATCTCCTCCAGTACGGCTGGAAAACATTAGGGACATGTTTCTATAAGACACCTGCAGTCCCTGTTCACCCATCAGTAAAATGTGTATCTGGGTGTTAGTGGACTGGTGTGGGTCACATTCTGGGACAAAACTGACCTAATTTGCCCGAAATGCTCAGCATAACAAGGGGCTTTCTATATACAGTGGACCCTTGGTTTTCATACAGCTCCCAACTCGAACAATTATGTAAGTGTATTTTTGTAAGTGTATTTTTGGGGGTCTGAAACGACTAATCTAATTTACATTCGTCCTTATGGGAACAAATTCGTTCAGTAACGGCACTCGAACAGCATTCTGGAAAGAATTATCAACGAAAACCGAGGGTCCACTGTAGTAGTGTGTCATTGATGTCAGCTAGGCCTGTATACCATGTACAGTAGGGCCCCACTTATACGGCATGTTAGGTTCCAGGCTATCGCCGGAAAGCAGAATGCCATTTTTTTCCATTTATAAATGCATATAAATGCCAGACAACAAGTTTACACTAACTTATATTAAGTTAGTAATAGAACTAGGCATTAAAAAAACACAATAAAAAGTAAAATGCATACATAGTACATTCATTACTTACCTTAAAATATTTGAAGTCTTATTAATGTAGGACGAGAGGTGAGTAGTACATATTTGTAGGAAGTCAGGTATAGGTAGCCCTGGCTCCCTGTCCCAAACTACAATATGTGTAGCCTTAATGTAGGATGAGAGGTGAATAGTATTTATTTATAAGAAGTCAGTGTAGGTAGCCGGTAGGTGTAACCCACTTGGGCTACACCTACTGGCTACCTACACTGCGGCCCAGAGCCATATTATTACCATTGACATACCTTGTTCACTGAATTTAATCGTTTCTAACGACTATCTTTAGATGCCATCATAAACGAAGGGAGAAGCAATGAATAATTCATGCCGAGAATTGTAAACAATAGCGGAGTGGGGGAGTTTCTAACGACTACCTTTAGATGCTATCTGATTGGATATCAGATTGGAGGGAGAGAGTATGGAGGAGGTGAATGTATTCAGATATTTGGGAGTGGACATGTCGGCGGATGGGTCTATGAAGGATGAGGTGAATCATAGAATTGATGAGGGGAAAAGAGTGAGTGGAGCACTTCGGAGTCTGTGGAGACAAAGAACCTTGTCCATGGAAGTAAAGAGGGGAATGTATGAGAGTATAGTTATACCAACGCTCTTATATGGGTGTGAAGCATGGGTGATGAATGTTGCAACGAGGAGAAGGCTGGAGGCAGTGGAGATGTCATGTCTGAGGTCAATGTGTGGTGTGAATATAATGCAGAGAATTCGGAGTTTGGAAATTAGGAGGAGGTGCAGGATTACCAAAACGATTGTCCAGAGAGCTGAGGAGGGGTTGTTGAGGTGGTTTGGACATGTAGAGAGAATGGAACGAGACAGAGTGACTTCGAGGTGTATAAATCTGTAGTGGAGGGAAGGCGGGGTAGGGTCGGCCTAGGAAAGGTTGGAGGGAGGGGGAAAGGAAGTTTTGTGTGCGAGGGCTTGGACTTCCAGCAAGCATGTGTGAGCGTATTTGATAGGAGTGAATGGAGGCATATGGTTTTTAATACTTGACGTGCTGTTGGAGTGTGAGCAAAGTAACATTTATGAAGGGATTCAGGGAAACCGGCAGGCCGGACTTGAGTTCTGGAGATGGGAAGTACAGTGCCGGCACTCTGAAGGAGGGGTGTTAATGTTGCAGTTTTATAACTGTAGTGTAAAGCACCCTTCTGGCAAGACAGTGATGGAGTGAATGATGATGAAGGTTTTTCTTTTTCGGGCCACCCTGCCTTGGTGGGAATCGGCCGATGTGTTAATAAAATAAAAAAATAAATTTTTTTAAACAAAAGCGGAGTGGGGGAGTGACTAGGCCAAATGCAGATTCATACACGTTTTATTTGGTGCTGGACCAGAGAAAACGTAATGTTTTCCCTCCACCCAGCACGTGTTTCTTATATAATTTTGAAGAAAATATCATAGATGGTTTAATGAAAATGTCTATATTAACGTAAAATAAGACATTTAATGTGCCCAAGAGTGATTATTATTAGTACAGTAGACCATCATTTAACCCCATAGTTACGTTCCTGAAAACGCCGTGTTAGGTAAAATCGTGTTAGATGAACTGAAAAACCTATGAGAAAAATAGGAATATGTTCCTAGGAGTCCCCAAAAAAGCCAAACAACTTTTTTTTAGACCAACAGATCTTACAAAAATTAAAGGTGAATATGTAATTGTAGTTCATTGTCGTGATATGTTACTGCTTAAGACTACATATGCAATAGAAATAATAGCATTTCTTACCTTAAATTGTGGGTAATGGTGTTTGTGGATGGTTGTGAAGAGAATGGATATGGATGGTGTGGCCCTACTGGGCTAAGGAGGATGGTTGTTGGTAGAAGTGGATGGTAGAGGTTCTGGTACTGAAGTCGATGGTTGTATTGGAGTGTGCATAAATTCTGTAATGGATCTCTCGGCTCTTTTACCCTGCAGTACATTATACAGGTGACGGTAAGGCATCATCAGCTGGTCTAGACCCCGTTTCAAAGCACAGCTTTTAGCTTTGTCAGGGTCCTCTTCAGTGAAAAAGTCTGCTAGTTTAGCAGCAACATGGAACTGCTCACGTAACTCCTGCAATAATAATAATAATACAGTGGACCCCCGGATTACGTACTGCTCCAAACTCGAACAATTATGTAATTGTATTTTTGTAAGTGCTTTTGTAAGTGTATTTTGGGGAGTCTAAAAGGACTAATCTAATTTACATTATTCCTTATGGGAACAAATTCGTTCGGTAACGGCACTTGAACAGCATTTTGGAACGAAATAATGACGTAATCCGGGGGTCCCCTATAATAATAATAATAGTTTATTGTGACATGATACAAAGATGTGCAAGGAGTTGTAGGAATGTAGTGTACATGCCAAAAGCCCCTTATATGCAGAGCATTATGGGCAAACTTAAAATTAACTTACAACTAAATGGTAAAAATTATAGTAAACAATTTACAATATAGGTATAGTTGAGTATTTAAGCTATGAATTTTAAACATAATTTGAACATAACAATTTTGAAACATAATAGTTTTACAATTTTGAAGCATTACAGTTATATAATATATCAACATAATAATTTATTATTTGTAGTAATGCAATTTATTAAATCAGATCAAACAAATCAAATCAATTATTTGTGTTGCAATAACAGTTTATATGGTCATTAGATGAGTTACAAGGAGTACATGAGAATGGATTTCCTTATTTGGTAATGCTATAGAAACAAAGATTAGGTTGCATTAACCCTTTGGGGGTCAACAGGCCTTCTCGGAAACACGTTCTCAGGGTCGAAAAATGTTTGGAAAAAAAAATATTTTTTTCTTATCAAACGACACCAAAAGTATGAAATTTGAATGAAAACTTACGGAATTATGCTCTCGCGAAGTTATCGGTCTCGAAGATGTTTACACATCGGTGATTTTGCCCATTTGGAGCCCTATGATAGAGAATCTTTTTCCGATCATAACGACATCAAAAGTATGAAATTTAAATGAAAACTTACGGAATTATGCTCTCGCGAAGTTATCGGTCTCGAAGATGTTTACACATTGGCGATTTCGCCCATTTTGAGCCCTATGATAGAGAATCTTTTTCCGATCATAACGATATCAAAAGTATGAAATTTGAATGAAAACTTACGGAATTATGCTCACAAAGTTATCAGTCTCGAAGATGTTTACACATCGGCGATTTCGCCCATTTTCAGCCCTATTTTTGGCCAATTCCAATGTTCCAGTCCACTAAAATCATAGCTATTTCGCTAGAAATCCATTTCTTCTATCGAGTGAGTAGTAGAAACCGCCTATTTACCAATTTCAACTACCCAAAATAGTTGTCAGAAAATAGCAATTTGGCCAATTTCACACAAATTTCAAACGATGCCAATTTCAAAATATGGTCCAGAATAAACAAGGCAGACATTCCTGGCACTAAAATAACATCTTCTCTTACATTACTTTTGCTTTCCATTTTGAATTTTTATTCTCACAAAAAAATAGAAGATTTACTGTTATGTATACAACTGCATCATTGTAAAAATGGTATAAATAATATCAGCACACTTGTGCAAGAATATTAGACTCGCCAGTTGATGTGTATTGGACGCATGGTGAGATTTGTTTACTCTTGAACATCATCAAAAATCGAACATTTTCGCTACTTTGAGCTCAATTTCAAGGTACTTGTCACTGTCAAACCAATCAAAATCATCTCTATTTCTGTAATATATCTTCCATTCTATCAAATGAGACCAAGAAAACGAGAATACATCAATAAATACCATACGAAAATAGACTCCAAAGTCGGTTTTAAACGAAAAAAACGGTCGGAGTTTTTTTTCTCATTATGCAGTGTGTACTGCAGGATTTTTTTTATACTGTGCACACTGACCACACAGACCCATTCTTTCATATGTAGGCCTACCAGCCGTTTCCCGCTTAATATGAGTCCACTAGAATTTACGCGTACTAGTACGGCACCGACCCCTGCTCGTAAAATGTACTAGTACGGCACCGACCCCAAAGGGTTAATTATAACAGGTTTATACATTTATGAGATATAAGTTTCACCATTTGCATTAGATTAAGTTTGAGAAATTATTGTTCTTTGAGCAATTATGTAGGGTTTTGAGGCTAAGGGAGTAACACAGTGAATAATGTTATTTTGAGGCAGTGGAAAGTGATTTATTAACTTTGTAGGTAATTTTAAGTATTGTGTATTTATTTTTGGGTGAGTAGGTGGTTTTTCAGCAGAGTTTTGAATTGATGTACAGACAGGGTTTCTTTGGTAATCATAGGTAATGAATTCCAAATTTTTGGGCTAATGTGCATTGAGATGGATGCAGGGAACATCGAAGAGTGATCTGTGCCTTGTATTATGGTCGTGTCATGTTAAGGTTGGAAAGAAGTTTGAGTGGTTGGTTAATATTTGAGTTTAGTGTTCTATGTATGTAATAGGCACAGTAAAAAGTATGGATGTCTTGTATGGTGATTAAGTTTAGACCTTTGAATATTGGTGGAGTATGTTGTCTGGAGTGGGAATTTGTTATCATTCTGACTGCAGCATTTTGTTGTGTTATTAATGATCTGAGATGAGTTGTTGTTGAGCCCCATGCGCAGGTAAAACTTGACTTCAGGAATAAAGTGATGCTTAAACCAGTCAATAAATATTTCCTCTGTCATCCATGCTGACTGATTTGACCTCCAAATTACTGGTAAGGTGCTTTTATCCACACCTTTCAAAGCACAAGTATTCTTAGAGCGGTAAATAACCATGGGCTTACACTTGAAATCACCTGATGCATTACCGCAAAGGAGCAAGGTTCGTGTTGGCATTTTCTTCCAGAAAACACTTGTCTCGTCAGCATTAAACACTTGACATGGCTCATAGCCACCCTCATAAATAATTTCCTGCAATTCAGCAGGGAAATTACTTGCTGCTGTATGATCAGCTGAAGCACTTTCACTAGAAAACTTAATATTATGTAACTTATTATGCAACTTAAAGTTGTGGAACCAGCCTGTGCTAAACACTCTTTTTCAGGCCTTCCTTCCTTATCACACACTGCTTTAAACAACTCTAAGGCCTTTTCCCTAATTAAGAGAAAATTAAGTGGTGCACCTTTCTTTGTCTTTTGTTCAATCCACTCAAGCAACAAGTTTTCTCTTTTATTTACTTGTTGGGACCTACGTGTCATTCTTTTCATGAGATGACATTATGGGTTATTCATTACACAAGCTCGTATATTCGCCTCGTTCTTTGTAATTGTACAAACTGACGCTTCATTAAGGCCATAGACCCTCACTATATCCACCACACGTGAGCCACTCTTAAGCTTATCTAATACAGTGAACCCCCGAGTTTCGGTCATAATTAATTCCAGAAGGCTGCTCAAGCGCCATTACCGAACGAATTTACTCCCTTAAGGAATAATGTCAAGTAGGTTAGTCCATTTCAGACCCCCAAAAATACACTTACAAAAGCACTTACAATATTACACATACATACATAATTGTACGATTTCCAAGGTGACCGAAACTCGTGGGTCCACAGTAATAATAATAATAATAATAATAATAATAATTTTTATTTGGACATGATACAAAGAATTACATTTGGTTATTTAGATTACATGAGGTGTACATGCCAAAAGCCCCTAGTATGCAGGGCATTTGGGCAGACTTAAAATTAACTTAAAACTAGATTGTAAGAATTATTGTAGATAGTATACAATGAGTAAAGGTGAGTATTTAAGCTATGAAATTTGAACATAGTTTTGTACTTTTGTCTTCATTATAAAATTAATTAAATCAGATTAAACAAATTAAAGCAATAGTAATAATAAAATAATAAAAAGTTATGGTTGATAATTTATAAAATAAGTAAAGTTGCTTATCTAAGTTTTAAAGTTTGAATATAAGTTGAACATATCAATTAATTGTAGCAATTTATTGCAGCAATGCAACTAATTGAGTGAGATAACAATTTAAAACAATTTAAAACAATTGCATTGCAGTTAGTTTACGTGGTCATTATAATATCAGTGTTGGGAATAATTAGCTAAGTAAGTATTATTCATAACAGGTTTTACATTCATTCATTCAATCGCTCATTCATACATTACATTGACTTGAAAGTCAGGTTTTACGTTAAGTGATTATTCTACTTTGCTGGGAATGGTTGATATGGAGCAATTATCTTTGGGTGAGAAGGTGGTTTTTTAGCATCGTTTTGAATTGGGGTACAGGTAGGGTTTCTTTGGCAATGACAGGTAATGAATTCCAAATTTTCGTGCCTTTTATGTGCATTGAGTTTTTACATAGTGTTAGGTGGACACGGGAACATCGAGGAGTGATCTGTGTCTAGTGTTATGGTCATGTGTCCTGTTAAAATTAGTAAGGAGAAGTTTGAGTGGTGGGTTAATATCTGCATAGAGTGTTCTATGTATGTAATAGGCACAGTAAAAAGTATGGATGTCTTGTATGGTGAGTAAGTTTAGGTTTTTGAATATTGGTGGAGTATGTTGCCTGGAGTGAGAATTTGTTATCATTCTAACTGCTGCCTTTTGTTGTGTTATTAGTGGTCTGAGATGAGTTATTGATGTAGAGCCCCATGCGCAGATTCCATAGGTGAGGTAGGGGTAAATGAGTGAGTGATATAGGGTAAGGAGAGCTGGTTGTGGAACATAGTACCGTATCTTGGATAGTATTCCCACGGTCTTTGAGACTTTCTTGGAGATTTGTTGTATGTGTGTCTGAAATTTGAGGCCACTGTCAAGATGTATTCCTAAGAATTTTCCTCTGTGAGTTTTGCGATAGGGGACCCGTTTATCATTATGTTAAGTGGTGCGTTTGCAGCTCTGTTCCCAAACTGGATAAAATAGGTTTTATCAATATTGAGAGTTAGTTTGTTGGTCATCATCCAGGTAGATATTTTCTGCAATTCAGTATTTGCAGTGTTGGCTAGTGTGTCTGGGCTTGGGTGAGAGATAACGTATGTAGTGTCATCTGCAAAAAGTATGGGTTTGAGTAGTTGAGATGCATTTGGTAGGTCGTTAATGTAAATGAGAAAGAGTAGTGGGCCAAGAACACTTCCCTGTGGGACCCCTACGGTAATAGTTTGAGCGGTGGAGTAGCTCCATTAGTGTACACATATTGGTTTCTGTTGCTAAGGTATGATTTTAGGTAGTTTAAGGAGTGTCCTCTTATACCATAGTGCGATAATTTTAAGTGTAACAGATCATGGTCAACTGTATCAAAAGCTTTACGTAAATCAATGAAGATTCCCACTGGGATTTCTTTTTCTCAAGGGCGGTGTAAATTATTTCTAACATGTGTATAATGGCATCATTTGTATTTTTATTAGGCCTGAATCCAAATTGACAGTGGTTGAGTACGTTGTTGGAGGTGAGGTAGGAATATATTTGTCTATGAATTAATTTTTCAAAGATTTTGGAGAGAAGGGGTAAGTTAGATATCGGCCTGTAGTTATTCAGGTCTGCTTGATCTCCTCCCTTATGTATTGGGGTGACCTCGCTATTTTGAGTATTGATGGGAAGGTAGAGGATTCAATGGATTTGTTAAAAGTGTTGCAATAATTGGTGAGAGAACTTGAGAGGCTTTTTGTATATATAAGGTGGTAAGTTATTTAGGTCACCTGCTTTGTTTTTTAATGTGTTGATTATAAGTGAAACTTCTATTGGGTTGGTTGGGGCTAGGAATAGTGTGTTCGGATAGGTACCAGTGAGATAGTCGTTAGGTGGAGTATTAGAACTTGGGATTTTGCTTGCCAGCTTTTTACCTATGGTGGAGAAGAAATCATTGAGTTTGTTTGCTGTTTCAATAGGTGGGAGTAGGGGTTCATCTGGTTTTGTTAGTTTGATTGTTCTGTTTGTGGATATCTTTTTGTTCCTAGAATTTCAGATAGGGTTCTCCAGGTCTTTTTATATCACCTTTAAGTTATGTAATCTGTTCTCATAGTACAGTTTTTTTGACCTTCTTATCAGACTCGTTAGGTTTGATGAGTAGCGTTTTGTTTGTTCTCTTGATATTTGTCCCATTCTGTACTGTTTTTCATATAGGTGCTTTATATTAATGGATTTGAGTATGCTGGGGGTTAGCCAGGGACTATTTAATCTTTTAGTTGTGATTTGTTTAGTTTTTTAGGGCAGTGCTTATTATAGAGGTATTGGGTCTTTTTAAGAAAATTATTAATACATAAGTCAGTATCTGGGAAGTTGTCTATTTCTGTTTGCCAGTCAATGTTTGTCATACAAACATACATACAAACATCCCAAGTTTTAGCGATCAACTAAAAACGCAAATAACAAACAACCAATTGAACAAACACCACCTTATCTTAGCTGGAGACTTCAACATCAACCTTGGCCTACCAGATGACCAGCCAGTAACCGATTTCATCAACAATATGAACAACACACTTCTCATACCAACAATAACCAAACCAACTAGACTTACTGATACGAGTGCAACCATAATCGACCATATATGGACCAATATCCTAGCCCCCTTAAATCGGGAT